>DWHO01000580.1:0-19133 GCA_018247575.1 Eurytides lysithous rurik
ATTAACGATGTCGCTAGTAGAAAAGTCCAAAATGTATGGAACTGACATAAGTTTATGAAATGTCATTTCGTAAACTTTTTGGACTTTTCTACTAGCGACATCGTTAATCGAATGTAACTTTGTCTAGAGGGCCTTGTCAATTTATGTCAGTTCTACAGATTTATTAATGAAACCACTGCTTAATATAATAAAAAGCTCATCTCGATTTCATCCAATATTGTTAATTTTTTCTGGTTACTGGTTTATAATCTAGTCTTAAAATAAAAGTAAAGACTTTAAAGTCGGGGACGAACTACGTAACAGCTTCCAACATGCTCGCCTATTGCCGTTCCTAACAAAGTATTCGTTCATAAAGTATTCAGTTAACATCGGTAAAACACATCAAATTGCAGTCTGCTTTATAATTACAATAAATTTAAAACTTCCTACCATTTCGCCACAAAACATTTAAATTCATTGCTGTTATTCAATTTCATCGCGATAAGTTAATTGTGCGAAAGTTTGAAGAATGACGGCGTAACAATGGCGTCCTTAGATCATCTAGAAGGTAATAACGCCACGTGTATTAAAATATCAGTTGCACGAAATTTTTTTATAAGATTCTTCATATCTTTTTATGAATCTAAATGGAGACACTAACAGGCATTGGATCTTTGAAAAAAAAATTGTTATGAAAAATTATGTTTTAGGGGAAATAACTTTAAGTAGACAATTTTAAAATATTGTGCCATGTTAACCATACCCCTGTTATGTGAAAAATATCATGTATGATGATACAAGGAACATCATACATAAATTTCACATGGACGAACCAGCTTAGATCCGAAACATCTGTAGTTGATACAAATATTTATCCCGGAATTAAACGCGTGATCTGCGACACCGAAACCAATTAGCAAGCTTAGCAACTGAGAAACTGTAAAAGGAATCAAAAATATTGACAATTCTTTATATAACTACACTGATATCTGGAAGTTCCTTGTGACCCTTCCGACGATAAGCTGATTGTTTCCTTAAATATTTGATGTGTATCTACTGGCGAAACAAAAAAAAACTAGAAACGGTTATACCAACCATTGTATGATTTTACTCATCCCGAATCACTTTCTCCCAGTCGTAATGCCCATATTATAATTTTTTTCACCAACACCAATTTTTTGCCTACCATACAGCGCCAGTTTCTTTTCTTTCTACTACTACATAAATTCGCTAATACCTTAGTTTCCTCTCGTTATCGACTAATCTCTGTTCTCCCCGTCCTTTCGAGATTCTTAAGTCCTGTTTCTTCAAACATTTCTTAAAGTGATCAGCGATATTACGTTAGCGATGGAAAAAATTAAAATCATGTTTTTTTGTAATAATTGATTTCCCAAGCGCGTTTAATACGCTAGTCAAGACATCCTATTAGATATTCCATTCTCTCCTAAAAAGATTTCGTTGGCGTTGTTTTCTTTTTACCGTCGAGGGTATCAACAGCAGTTTGTTAATGTCGGTTAGTTAACATCAAGCTGCCTGTATGTTGTAGCTGATGATGTTGTGCCCCAATACGGTTATCTCTCTGAAACATACCACCCAAAAGTTTTCTAAAATGTTACCCAAGACTTATTCACTATTAAACATTGGTCTGATAGGTTAATGTTAACAGTTAATGTTGAGCGTAAACAGAAACAGATTAGAAAAAACGTAAACAGAACAGATTAGAAAAAGATGCATTTTTTTAAGGGTTTGAACGCTAGAATGTTCTAAACAACATCAAAATAAATCTAAATAGTATTAGTCCGCAATGCCGCCGATTGTAACCACGATGCTCAAAAATTTTCAAGGTTACGAAAGTCTATAAAAACGTAATTATTAACAATCCAGGATGTATCTGTTATAATGGATGGAGTTTAAATGATAAACTACGAAGCCTCAACGATAACATCACATCCGTGAGGCTAGTTCCGCGTCTATTTGCGCAATTTAAGGATGCCACATTTCATTTTTATTACCGCATTTTATTAAAAACAACTTTATAAAAATATTTTTCAGTTTGTATAATATTAATTTTTTAGAATTATCATTTCCTTTTTTGTTGTTATATTACTTTCTATGGGCGGAAAAGGAAATGTATTGTATCATATATTTTAATACGCTATGAACGTAAGGTGGTAGAAATTTGGTTACATAAAAATGATACGGAATAGGTAAGATAATGTAACTCACATAAGGACGTTTTTAAAAAAACTTAGGTGTCGTAAAATAAAACAAAGGATATTTTTATTTATGAGCGCCATTCTACATAATTTCTATTCAGCTTTGCCTATGTAAATTAAATACCCCTTGCCCGCATATTCACGTCGTGTTACACGTAAGTTGTGTGAGAAAACCTTATTTTTATATTTTATTGACGAAACTCCTGATAGCATAGTGCCAATCAGTGTTTTAAACTAATTAAAGCTTAAAATTCTATTTGCTCAGACTGCGCTTGGCCCTTAGAGATTTAACATGTTTATGTATTGTTTAATACCTCTGGAAACAACACCATTCCAACAGGATCCAGGTTTGAATGGAATGGAATGATTTTACATTATTGTACTCTTTCTACAACATAAAAATAATTGTAATTCTAAATTTAATTTCAAAAAAATTAATTGTGTACTATAAATTGATATTATTTTCTTTGAAGAACTATCATGCAAGATGATAATTTTTCTCGGAGTCGGAATTTAAGACTCCGTGGTGCCTCTATAAATTGGTAAACTAACCATTGGTTTAGTTTTAAGACTAGAATGCAAATTCACTAACTAAATTAAAAGATTCTACGTGTCGTGTTTTATCTTTGTAACCTTTGTGGTACCGCCGCCTTTAATTGTTGTTTAAAAGTAAATCGCGCAGCGGCTTTCTGTAAAGTGTTCGATTAATCACGCTAGCGATGCTCTTATAAAAAATGATGAGTCGACTTTTACTTTGAAAGAAGCGTTGGTCGAGCTGTTCCCACGCTCGCGTCGCCGCGTATCGGAAGCGTCGCGTGACTCGTGCAACGGATTCCGAGCCGTAATATCTCCACGGGGCGCTCTCGTCACCGAACTTTGTAAAATAATAATGCATCAATCAGCATTACTGTATCATAGTTTGACGGACAATGTTTCCAGCGTAATTACTGGTTGTAGAGATAGGACGTGTCCTAGTAAGGAAGGCACCTCTAAGTGGCCTAGTGGTGCCGCAGAACGGCGATGGCACAATAAAAGCTTTTGTATCCCCGGAGCGTGGATCCTGCGTTGTGCTGAGGGGCATCGGTGTGTTCCGTAAGAGATCCCGGAGTCCCTCGTAATTCACTGAGGGTGGCCATCGAGCGCGTTTTAGTGGGTAAAAATGCCACATAACCTTGTCTTCCCCCAGAAGGCAAGGTGTCTTTGAAGATTTCCCCCTCGAAAAAAAAGGACGTGTCGTACCTTTAGGTGACGATCGCAGCACAGTGTCAAGGGGTTTTTAGCTTATTTCTAAATTGAGCATTGCGGGAATTATGTGCTAATTAAGATTTATAATTTTTACTCCTTAGCGGGGAAAGCCGGGCCTTTGGGCTTGTATGGTAGTACCGCCACTTAGTGTGACCCCGTGTTGTTATGATCTTCTAGCATGTCGCTCGTCTTTTCAATTTTTTCTTACAAACTTCTTTTCGTTTACTTTAAACTTTTTAATTTAGTTTGTTTTTCTACCGATCCCCTAGCGTTGTTATTTAGCAGATGCATTTGTTTCTAAACAAAATGTTAAGACAAACCAAATATTACATAGTATTGCTTAAATCTAAACTAACAAGTACATGCGATGTATTTGCTTAAAATCTTATCTGTGCACACTGCAGGTTCCAACAATGCTTCAATGTTTTTGCTCAAGTGCAATACGCGCGTACTTACGACACATTGTGGGCTATGGGAAATTAGTTGATACTGTGCTATGGTGTTAAGGCTGACTTAAAAACAAATAAATTGCGGAGTTTGCTAATATTTTAAGAGATGACGTGTGACGTATACCTGATGGCATAAGCTAAAAGATTGTCCATACAACACAGTGTTATGCAGTGATTTAAATTATACGCATTCTTAACTCGGATTTCGTCTATTATCTGAACATTTGTCATTAAACAGTTTCAAATTTATGAAATGCTGTGATCACCGAAGAGTTAAGTCAAGTTGTTGTGTCATCCAAGTAATAAATTCTTCTGGTGCATTGATGGGAAGGTGCTTCAGAGCCTCTAAGTGCGTCGACTTCTAGACTGCTCGTATCGTTTGTACAAAAGGAGTGTTTACAGCCATCACGATATTTTTACAATAGAAATATCCTCAAAAATATTTTCAATTTATAAAAAAAATAACAACTGCTTTATTTTGCATAGAAGCACATCAGCTGGCATCATCAGTTCATTTATATCAACAACTGAAATTCAGAAACAAAAAAAAAACAATGCAAACAAATGTAGGTAAACGTTCTCATTCCGTTTGTGAATTGATACGAAGTTGTATCATTCATAGGAGGTAACAGTTCGTTGAGTTCACTGCTAATGAAAATATAACAATAGATCATCAAAGATACCTCAATTGTAATACGTTGCGTCCGCAACCACACAGTTCCACATGGACCTGATCACATACCGTGAAGTGTATTTGGCTCACGGCCAGTTGCAACGCATCGTATCGGATGAATTAATACACTTGGTGTTTGCATTCCTTAGTTCCTTTTTATATTATATTACGTGATATATACTATCGCTACTATCGCGCGAATAATAAGACATATATATTTTATGCATAAATTATGTTTAAAATACGCTAAGAATTCGGGAACATTTCTAATTTTAATGAAAATAAACTGATAGAAAGAAAACTGATATATTCAAAACGTACCATTTGCAACAAAATTTGAAACGTATCAGAAATAAATGTGAACGCAATTTACTGCTGAGCGAATTCAAGCAAAATAATTATGAAAAATGTAGGTCTGATCCATTAGATCAGTGATCCCAAAGTTGGATAATTTCCCTGGGGTTCATGGGAAACCCGCTCGGGATCTAATCTTCACATGTTTTGTCGAAAGAGTTTTGGGAATATGGTAGAAATGTAGCAACAAGAAATCAAGAAAAAGTAGAGATTCTTTACATACATGCACATGTCTCTATCTATTTTATATATGATACTCTCATATATACAATTATGTTTTGCATTGTGTTCATTTCGGTAATCAAAGAAATTTTCTTTTTCAATGATATTCAAGCCAAACCTTTTTTACTGTAAACGTAATTCCGATTAGAATTATCTTAATATCTCGTTTGGTAATTTTATGACTGCAGCTTATTTTGACATTTTTTACTAACATAAACTTTTTACTAAATAATATAAAATTAATAAGTTTAAGTTAATGTCGTCATGTACTCGAATATATTAGTGCTGTTTTTTTTTCGTGGCCGATCGATGAACATGAGATATTGTTCTAGTTAAAACGTTTTTCAAGACTCATTTTAATCCTCTCAATTAACATCCTAAATCAGGCAATTGTATTTTATTTGCATAAACTTTTTTTTTGTTCGATCTTTTGTCCGTATAAAGCAAAAACTGCTTTATTTGGACAAGGACCTTTCAGATAAAGAACAATATGTGTAGTTTATACAAATATTTGCCTGGGTGAAAATCGATCCCACAACCCGTGAAGCTAAAGGCTATACTTAATCTAAGGAAGTGTGCCAAACGAATCTTGAAATTACTTAATATTAAATGATTCAGTTTACAAATGTTAGCAATGAGCGTGCCAGAGTTGTTAGTCGTAATGTTAATAAATGTTATAGAAATATGGTCCCATCTATTAATTAGCTGGATATTCATCTGTGAGAATATTCACAGATATATTATAATATTCAGAGATACATATTTATTTTCTGTAAATATGACAATTAATAAAAAATAAAAAATCTGAAGTTTGAGTGATGAAGAAGAATATCTTCGCTACTTTAGTGTCTAAATGGTTTAATACTAAAGTGATAGCAATAGTAAGTTCAGAAACCTTTTCAAGTATAGTTTGGTTAATTGGTATGTTCTATTGCTCTTGCTTTGCCTTTCTTAATTTCTCGGTATTTAAAAAAAAGTATATACAGATAACATTTTAACATTCTTGTTTCTTGTTCTTTATTTGCTTTTTTTAAAAGAAGAAAAAAGGAAATTGTTACCAGATCCAACTACCTACTCCATTAGATGTTTATTATATCTAATGGGAGAATCTTAAAATCAGACTAAAGGCGATTCAAATGTTCATGGGTATAATCTTAAAGTTAGAGACATTCAGTAATTCGAGTTGTTCACTGGTTTAACAAAGGCTACGTGTGAATAATTATTTCCGGTAAAGCGATATGCGCTCAATGATCAGGATTTGATATGCAGAGGTTCTCAGAAGACGTTGTTGGTTGTGTAAGAAATACCAGTTAAAGCACCGTTCACAAGACCCCGTTTCTACTTCAAAGTGATTCCGCCACCTATCAGGTTTTATATTATTTTTGATGTGTAATCAAAGATTTCATACACAGAAGCACGTTAGTCCTTTGGAATATTCTGTATAAAGATAAAGAAGACTATGAGCACATGCACATGAGTTAAATATTTTAAGTTTTAGTTTAGTTTTAAAAATACTAAATATTTAAAAAGTAATTATCTTTCGTAGAGAATTTTCTTTTATCGCAGACTAAAGAGACAGCTTAATTATAGTGGTAAATTTAAAAAAATCAATAATAATTTGTTACTTTCCTTTATATTATTAATAAAGGCTTTGAAATATCTGTACGACGATCATAAGCACTCGGTCAGTTCAATTTGCAAAAGTGACGTAAGTGCTATAAAATATAGCTCTTCCTGTATATTCTATTACCTAATGAAACACATTTCATACATCACCACGTTAAGTAGGCGCATGTGAGGCAAATATTAAAGCATATATGACACACTGCTTCCTTATGAACTACAAAACTAAGACATCAATTATTCGATGAGCAATTCAATTATAAATGTTGCAGTGTATTTTAAAATAATAACACAAAGCTTTATCTCAAAACTCAAATTGTTGTGGTTGGCAAATATCGTTTGTACAATAAAATAGTAGTGTTATTTATTTTAATACCATGACTGAAATAGGAGCCCGGTCGTGATTGAGAGTGGTACACTTTACGGAATGCAACCCGAGCATCCTCTTTACTAAAAGGTCACCGCGAGGTCGAGGCCCATAACCCAGTAAGGCTGAAATCTGTTCAATATTGGCATTATAATCATCAGGTATATCACAGTACAGTGTACAGTGCACTCCTTATTTAGAGTAAAATCTTTTTGATGACCCTAAAGAGCCTAATATAACTGTAGCCAGCCACATTATGAAAAAAATCCATTTAAATTTTAGTACCCAAGTTACCCAAAATATTTGAAGGTTAAAACCTAAAACCTTGCATTGACCAAGAATATTCTGACCATTTTCAATGTGACGTTAGTATTATGAAATGTTATAAAAAAGATTTTTAGATTCGCGTACAGATAACAAACAAGGTTAAACGAAAAACTTTCGTCACGCTGTCACCCAAAGCGGAGACATCAAAAGCTCTTCACAAGTTTTAATTTCCATATTTGTTAGCTCATTATAAATAGTTTATATCATGATGTAATCGTGCAGTCACGATTATATTTTAAATATATTTTTTTAAAGACTCAAAACAGAATATAAATACGACATATTTGCGCTGGTACATTTAATTGAGGTGTTTGCTATAGGATATTTTCAAAGATGGTCAAAGTTTCTCCACTTAATTACTTTAAATTAGGTAGCCATTCCAAAGTAGTTGATCATCTAACACATTCAGCTTATTTTGTATGCATTTATGTATTGAGAGCATTTATGGTAATCCTTGATCGTTCTAGCGAATTAATTTGATGGTTTAATTTCTTCACGCGAAATGTAAACTCGGCAATTGGTGAAATTGAGTCCTTTTATTACATGTCAGAGATGTCGATATTTAACTCATATCATTATATTTAACTTTGGATTCTTTATGTATACCCAACTACGTATTAATACTATCATCAAGAGTAGCATTGTTAAAAAAAAAAGATTGAATAGATTTGTTAAATAAAGTTATATTTGCAATCAATTTATTATAATCTTGTTTAGATACGTTAATATTGAATAGTCGTATACACGTACAACATTTGCCTGGTATAATATCTGAATGAATGGACTGAGACATCGAATTTAATGATGCATGTTCATTATAGTGTATTTTGTTGGATTTAGCAACCAATGCTTAATCAAATATTAATGTCTTCTGTATCAATAGTTTATATTCCGTGAACTACTTACCATGATTTTCATCTACAAATTGAAGTAATTGAAATATTTACTTTATTTTAATAGAGTGGTATTTTAATACTAGATGTAGTGATACTAAAATGGCAGGTAACAAGTTAGGGAAGGGAATCCTAGTCGATTAAAGAAGCAAGTATAACCACTGAGCCATTGAAAAATGATTACAAAGACCTCATGATCGATTGTACTTCAACGTAAACTTTTTAGTAACTAACTAGATGTAAAACTCGGCAAAATTATGTTTGCCGTATTGTGACGACAAGATACTCAACATTTCTAAACGTTTTGTATGTAACATTTCGTTGTAACGATCTGACGATGATAAATATCTTATAGACGAGCCCTTAAGTAAATGTATGTTTTGATAAAACGTTTGCAACACTCCTTAAAGGCCCCTTATTAGAGTTTATTGTTAATAGAGCCATTATTTTTGGCGTTGTAATCTTGACCTGTTTATAATCTTGTGTTTGGAATATTTTATCGATTGCTTTCAGGTATTTGTCAAGTAATAGTAGCACTGATTGGACTTTATGCATTTTGCCGTTGCCTTAGTTCGTTGCCTAAACACTATTTAATGAGATGATGACGATGATAATTAAGCATATAGTTACGGTGTCTTATATCTTACGGGCTATAAGCACAAAGTAAAACCTAATCAAGAGTGTTCTAAGTCGTAGTGTTGCAAAACCTTACCAAAAATATTCGTAGTGATAGTTCGCCTAGATTTTCTACCCTAGTACTGCATTGCCAGTAAATTTACCGCCAGACTGTAATATGTAAGCACTACTATAATCCGGTTTGAAACTTAAACATAGTAATTTTAATAAGCAGAAGCTTGGCAATAAAATAACTTACATTGCACTAGTGCCTCGGGCAAGTTGTACGTCCCACCACTTATCATACACAATTTAACGAAACATACATCATACTATTATATTATTGTTCTATTGAAGAGATAGCTCTTCGCAATTGTATTTATTTACTCTAAATTTACTATTAATTGCTGGTTTTTTTAATAATATTTATCGATTTTCACTTTTCAGAGTAACGAATTAGTCATGCTATGTAATAGTTATGTATTAGACGTAAAATATTTTTTTTGCTTTTTCTCATCCCATATAAAAGACTTCAACGACATTCTTGGCTCTACCTTATTAAAAAACATAGACGGTACTACGTGAATATAAAAATTCTTTACCCTATCTCTATCAAGATTATGTTTCGTAACGGTAAGCTTGGTTTGTTAACGAAACGAAAGTGACTCTTGATGATGGTGTTGTACGGTAAGTGAAGCTCGGATGTAACTGCGACGGGTCAGTGAGGCTCTACGATGATGAAACGCCCTGTACCCATACAAGTTGTTCGCAAACCGGTTTAATGTCTGGTGTCATATGGTCATAGAGATTAACTATAATAGTACATAGATACAGGTCTAGCAAAGATTACCTACGAAATTGTTATATTGTTTTATTTTTGTTTGTATTAGATTTATAAATAATAAATCCCTTATTTAGGAGATACACCTACTTCGCAAATTTTTTTTCGTCTTACTTACATATAACCTTGTCTTATTACTATATGGTATAGAAAATAATACTCGAGGGTCCTTAGTTTCTTGACTTTAATCAAATAATTATGTGTAATTATTTGTAATTGATATGTACAATTGTTAGTTGCTTTTTATTATTTTTTTTATTGAAGATATGTATCCGAATTATTTACAACAACTATTATTTACAATGTTATCATAACACTAATTATAACCTAAAAATCTATTAAATCTGCTTCGCGTTGTACCGAGAATGCTGGCTACGGTTCGCCGTTTAATGTTACTACGTTTATTCCTTTGAGCAAGAAATCGAATAAGCACTCTTGTTACCAGCCGCAATTTTTAAAAGTCATTATAAACTTGTTATTATTTGAATTTGTATTTGATTTAATTTCAAACTTAAGTTAATTTCACCAGGTCAAATATTTTTTTCTACCCAACAGTAATATGTCAATAAATTCATTCAAGTCATTTAGTGTCACTGCAGTCAATTAATTACACAAAGCAGCGCGTAAGTGATTTTTGCCGTTTCTTCGTGCATTAACTCGTACAATATCCTTTCACGCTCCATTTTCCGCTTCGCTGTTAGTTCAAGCTTGAACACGCGGCGAAGTAAAAAGCGGATCTTTTAACTCTATTACAATCCAATCAATTCTGTTCGTGTATTTTTCGTATAACATGAGTTGGTGGCCGTTATGAATATAATTCATGTTCGTGTCAATAAATTAATATTCAAATGTTTCAAGCATCACTGTGCCCGTTGCGAAAATCTAGCAACACAGCACACTTGTGTATGTTGTCTATATCAACCGACTTGAAAAGGAGGAGGTACTTAATTGTATTTATTATTTTATGTATGGCGATATTTTTTATGCATAACTTACATATGTACGCAATAATTCCGTCATTTTACACTAGCATTGGATAATTATTGTATATTTTTTATTGTAAACAGTTTATCACAAAGGTACAAAAACTTCATCGTGATTTTACACAGAATTTTATATACATTACACAGAAAATGTATGTTTGTTGTTAGATTTACTTGAAATGTTTTTTTTTCGAATGTTTACTTATTATTGTAATACTTTTATTAACAATCGCCGAATAGTCATTACAATTTGAATGACAATTAAAAAATTATAGTGAATGTTTTATATCCCTACTCGGAATGAAGTATTTTGGGAACTAAACAATCATAGCAGTGAAAAAGTTTTGAATCTAACTTAAGTAACTTAACTTAAGAAGTCGTCGTTAATATTAAGCCCTTATTGACATAACGAATAAGAATGAAGTAATATTACGCCGATTCTCATGTCATTGTAGATATAGACAATTGGCAATAACCACAAAGTGTGGTGCGTTGAGAAATTAGTTAGGATTATGCGAATATCTTATTACATTGGAATAAAGTCTAGTTGTGCTACGTAATTTGCGCGCTGGATTAGCTCATTTTGTACAGATCTTTAGTATTAAGTTTTTTTCGCGTGTATGTAACAGATGGAAGGACATATTTAGATACGAGTAATTATAAATTTGGTTAACTCTATCAGTACGTTAACCATTGGAACAGAAATATCTAATAAACCTACTCTGCGACGTATATTATTTTGGTACTATACGTCGTCTGCGTCTCCTCATTAAATTGTTATACTTAACCTTATATTGATTTTACCTTGACCGACGTCATTTGGAAATATGATTTCATTTTTAATGACCTTTGTCACTGAACAAAACAACGATTACTTTACATTATGTGAGTTGAAATTGTGTACATTGTGAACTGAAACAGTGGACCAAGAAAATTAGTAATTTAATTAGAACGTGGGATAACCTCACTTTTAAAATGTTAGTCATTTTGTGCATACGTAACGCTTGTTTTGATTTGGTAGTCATTGTTTGTCATTATCACTTGCTATGCAATCAATAATTGCCTTTTGAACACACACAGTTAACAATGTAACTTAGTTGATTAGGAGAAAAAAACCCGAAGTCATTAAAGGAAATTACAATAAATAATAAAAAGTTGTTATTTTGCATGTTTATAAAGAATTAGAATATGATGTTTACATAATGGCACATACACATCTGTTCATTTTGAATTAGAGTTCCAGTAAAATTGTTACCACTGTCAAGGCAACAGGTTTTTGAAACGGTTACGTCATCGATTGATCTTAGGGTATTTATTGAACAAAAAAGTTGAGTTTAAATCTTTTGATACGAATTAAATTAATAACTATAAACGCTGCAATATTAAGAGACTTGCAAATCTGACGATATAAGTCCAAAACTACCATCCATACCCCTGTTATTGAACAAAAAAATATTGTCCGTTATTGACTGACTACTGTCATAACAACAAATAAATAGTTTTGTTAAAGCTCATAACACATATGATTTACGGAGTTATGTCATCGACGACAATCGTTTGCAGCGCTTAGTTAAGTTCCATTACTTTAAATGTTACATAACATTGTGGCGTAGTGTATATTTAGCGCATTTATTCACTCAACGTTGAGTTGAATGTGAAATGTCAAATAACATTTTTAACGTTCGTTTGTAATTGTATTTGTTTGCTTGCCATATCGGTCGAATATGATCTAGGTACGGACGAAAATATTTAATGTTTAGTTTTGTTAACAAATTAATTAGCACATCTTTAAAGTTTGGCCATATAGGAACGGTCATCACTGTATCTTGTATCTTACGGAAGAACTATGTAAAGTTTCATCAGAACACCGAATTCGTGGAAAAGCTGAGTTTCCACAAGTTTGACAAAATAAAGAAGAAGCAAGCAAGCACTTCTTATTTGAGAAAATTTAGCTAAACAGGCGAAATGGAAGTAAAAGCGTACGCCATTCACTGTATATATAATACAGACACGGTAAAAAATTTGAAATCTATAAGTATATCTATAAGTACTTACGTACATAATCATAAAACAAAAATTGATCCTGCTTCCTAAATGGCGTATACCATATCTTTTAATATAAAATATTAAAAGAGCGGATCGAAGAGAGGGCGATTGATAAAAACAATTTTTTCCAGAGATTTAAACTTAGTGGATAAATAATATAGTACAAATTATAACTTTAAAATAGAAAAGTTAAATAAATATTTAATTTTAACTCAACTATATTAAACTCTTCCTTTCTTTTTAAAATTTGTATGTATTCTTCAACAGTTGAATATGAAATACGACTTAATCAATATGTCCTTTTTAAGAAATGGCGTAACCCTAAGCGTGGCGTGAGACTACAACACCGATCGTACCCACATAGATACCAAATTCTGCTTAACGATTTTAAAGTTTACAAAATCACATTACCGCAAAGTGTATATTGTTAACCATTGTTCTTCGCTGCGTGTTATCCGTGCAGGATGTTGCCTAATGGATCAGTGTACGATTCCACATTACTAGATTAGACTTAACGGCATTAAAATCTAGACTAATGCAGGAGCCTAATCGGACCATCCACACTAATGTGTAAAATTCGCCAAATATACTAAATTTAGCCATGCAGGTGCGGTGAGATTATTCAAGGCAAGGATTTGCTCTAGACCTGTACGAATATTTTAAACGTATTTAATTAGAAAAGATCTTTAATGAGAAGACTATATTCAATAAAAAGATACCAATCTACATGATCTCTATTGTATTTTGTCGATAATAGTTACGCTTTTATATTATGCGAATGATAATTTTTCTTACGCAACAAAGTTTAACGTTGCAGATTAATTTTTTCTTTGCGGAACGTGTCGCCATTGTCACGTTTAAAGCTCGCGTCGTGTAAGGTTCTAAGCCCTCATTACCCAATACCAGAAAGTTCGCAAGCGTTGACATGAATGTTTGTTTTGTTCCTCACGACCCAAGCGCTCTTCATTGAAACATGCATTTTGTACTCATATAACCTTTGCTCGCATTGTTATTCTCACAAATAATATGAAAAGTGCTAAATACCCTAAACCTGTGAAAGAAACTTTATATGATAATAATAGACTTCAAAAAACAAGAGATAACTTTAACTGAAAAGAGTTTCAATTATTGTTGAAATAAATATAGCGTCTTATTTTTTTTTAAATATTTATGGTACATATAGTGATCGTGCATGTTGCAAAGCATAAAAAAATCGCTGTTTGAGGATAAACATTGGTGTGGAAAATGAAAACAGAAGTGATAAAATCCGTAATTTAAATCCGATATTTCAATATTAACCATCGGTGGTGTTCGAACAATTCTTCCCATTTCAAATCTCCCAAGTTATCCCGATATATATATCGCCATAAAAACTGTCCATTATTTGTTAGAATATTGCAAAAAAAGGGACGTGACAGGTACGCTAGCAAAATCCACATTTTCAATACATATTATGTATTGGTGATTGCTGTCCATGTGATTTTCTACCAAACGCCATCCCTAAGGTCGTTGATGGGCATTAAAGCTGTAAAAGCATAGAGGACACGTCGATAATATCGAGATAATTATCGATGTTTTAGCGTGGCATCGGGGCGGGTGTTCGAGCTTTCAGCGCCCCCCACCAAAGCGCGGGCGGGCGGCGCGCGCGCCTCCACCGCCAGTCCTAACGCGACGCACAGAGCGGCGACATGTCTCCCCTGTGGATAGTGCTGACCCTCCTCCCCGTATTCGGTAAGTCTTGCAAGTGGTGTGCTACATCGACAAACGCCTAAGTGAGGAGACGAGAAGTGTTAAAATTACGTGTGTTTATCCCATTAGAGCGGTGAAGATTTATAGTGATAGGCTTTATGTGTGACAATTATGTGTATGGCGCGTGAGTCTCAACATTCGCGATTGTACGGATGTCCGGGCGCGTGGGAAATAAGCATAATTAGACATTTACATAGTTTTTTCAGGCCGTAGCAAAAGCAATATGCGAAACAATGAGAGTTACACACATTGTATTCATAAGTTCGTGACCCACTTTTTAAGAAATATTAAAATCTTTTATATTCTAATTAATTTTTTGCGAATGAATTAAATACATGTATAAATGACATTCCATGTACATGCGATCTTGGTCACACATAAAGTTCCTTTTAACATTTATTTGCTTACTAATGAGGGTTAAAATAATTTTGGCTATTTTTGTGTATCTTCTTTTTGAGGATACATAATTAAAATATGTTTAAGCAATTGACAAGGTAACAAAGAGTGAATCCTAAATTATTATTCACTCTTTGTTACCTTTTTTTTGTGGCAACTGTTTTTATCCTAGTCAAGTTCCATAATGGTACGCAATTGAAACAAAAAGAAAATCTTATAAAGGGGTGTTCCAGAAGACATAACGCAAAACTTTTTTACAATTGAAAGGCGATAGATAGATTTCAATGAATATTAATCATAAATGTCGTGTAGTAAATTGTTATACCAATATACGGAAACGTATTTAAAGTTCCTGTATGAAGAATCACACGCATCGCTTAGTTTGTACCGTTTTCAGAATGTTAATGTCATAGTGGTATGTCTTATATTTTTTAGACCGCTTTATTGCACGATGCTACCACATAGACCTTTAGTTTTATCATATAATTTAATCTTATATTGCTTTCAATTAAACTATATCCAGCTTCACTCTTTGAATATCATATTATTTATTTATATAAAATAGGAATCCGTCTACTAAGAATTTACTAAAGAAGTTAATATTGCCTGTAGAATCGCAAAGCCAATACAAAAGTATGTTTTCATTCATCAATCGAAATTGAAAAGCATGAATACTTCTCGTAGATCTTCTTTGAGGTTGTGTCACCTCTCAGACGAATCTGTTTTTTTCTGTAAAAGTCAAACTGCAAAGCACCATTACGATAAAGGGTTCAGAAAATAGCTAATATTATTCAGATAAAGTTGGTTTCTACACTACGCGTAGCTTACTAGCGCCTAGTACTATTAAAACGCAGTCTTGCAACAGCTAGTGAACAGCTAATAACTTTGCTGTCATTAACCCTATTTTAACAGTTGTAATCGAAAGTCAAACGAGTGTTTTTGTCGGTCGCAATTTGCTCTTTGACGGTACGGAGCGCGGACCAGATAAATATCGCACGTACGCGCCAAGTGCGCATCTCATTTGCTCGGGCCTAGAGAGGAGCTGCAACATCGCAACGGCTTGCGCAATCTAACCGATGCACTTTCTATCGGGACGCGAGCGTACGAATGGTGCTACGTCGGTAAAATCGATTCCCGGGGCCCGCATTTACATAAGTGATTTTCTCACGGTCTCTTCTCCGGAGCAACTGGGCCTTCTTGACGGCCACCGGTGAGCGGATGAGTACCCAAGGTCACGAGGCATTCATAACACTGGTCCTTTCCATTCGTTAATAGCTCTGTACCCGCACTCGGACCAAAATGACACCGCTGTTAGGGTTAAAGGAATAATATCTGTTTCATCTTTTATCACTTCGGACAATAAATAGTTTTATGCCTTTTTATCCCATACAGTTTAATTTGCGAGAGATTTTGTCGAACGCAACTAACCTCTTAATCTATATTAGTCTAGTTTATTGCTTTACTTTTCTTAGAAGCATATTGTATAATCATACTATTGTCGGCCTATAACATAGAACTAAGTTCATTATTGAATAACACAACTTTTTCTGCAGCTCGGTTCATTTTACCATTTTAACACCAATTGGCTATTCGGCTTTACACTACGAACAAACGCATAAATTTACAATTGAAGATGTAAGTAAAATATCCGAAAGTTACATGAAAAGCAAAAGAAAGTGTACGCCAGTCGTCCATCACGAATATTACGATACTTTTTATGAGTCTCTCTCGAAAGAATAAACACGAACCATTACGTCCATATATATGTCTGGTTAAACTTTTTCTGTAAACGTAAGCGTGTGACCAAAGTTTTTCTATATAATTTATTTATCCCAAAGATCTTTTTCATTTCAACACTGTATTGCATATTACACAAATGAAGTTAGTTCAGACAAATCCGATATATTTATAAATGTCTACTACTACCGTACTGCATATATCTATAACAAGGCTCACAAAAAACTTCTTCTTCTTCTTGAATGAATGAACTTCTCAAATGAACTGTGACAATGCAACAGTTATTGCTAAGGCGTGTCTGAACGCGAGGTTTTTCTTTCACCTAATGCACTTCTTGTACTCGTTTACTGACTAACTCTATTATGGTGTACGATTAATACTTTTGTATTCTATTGAAATGTCGGCAACAAGTCAAAGGTCTATGTGATGATGGGACGACTTACGGAAACAGAGATAATACAGAGATGAAATTTACAAAATACAGAACGTCAATCGCGCATTCAGTTGGTTGATTATATGAAAACATTTTAAAAAACTTAAAAAAAAATAAAAAGGTTTCTTTTGTATCTCACTAAGTCGTCATCAAGTTACCATTCAGTCACAGATATACACAAATGCAAAACTTCAATTTATAACGCTCCTGTTTTTGCAATTGATGTTATAAAACATGTTATCGGATAAAGGTGTATAATATAAAAAAAAAATACTCAACGAAAAAGGTTTTTTTGGCATTTTAGAAAATTACGAAATTATTTGTGCCCTCCACTGGGTTTCGAGTCTTCCATTGCAAATCCGACGTTAAGGTCGCTTAGCCGACCATCACTGGCTTAAAGATATAATAAACAATTTGACTTTGTCATTTACTTTAACCTGGTTTTACCTAGAATAAATCATATGATGTTCAATTAAATGACGATAACTCTTCCGTGGATATTATTTTCATCTTGTTCATTTGGTTTTAATATTATGATGAAAATATTTGACCTATCATCAAGACCGTGATTTAGGTTTTTATTCAAAATCAATCAATCAATTTGTCTAAAATTTGTCGATAGAATTACGTACCTCTTACCACAAATACAAAATCCTTAATTTTAAACGCTTGTATACTCTTAAAAACCTATGTATTCATAACAAAACTCGACAGATTGCGTGCGGTGCGTACATCTATTACTTGTCCGAGTCATCACAACAATAGGTTATGTCACTGACTCGTCGGATAAGCGGCGACCGCCCCACGCTGACACAGGTTAACAAACACACGAAGTCGATTTCCATTGACGAAAACTAATCCTTTCGCAACGCTAACAATGTGAGACGATGCAGTTACGTAGCGAACTGCTATTTCTATGTCTTCACGTGGAACCGGTTAATTGACTACCTCAGTCAAAGGAGAATCTCAAATAATAGACGAACTACGAGCTTTGTTAAAGGTAATCGTTTAACCGAATTTGCGACGATAAACTGCATTGGTGCAGTGATGTAAATTCAATCTCCCGTCCCATCACTATAAATTTAAAAGTTCTTAACGTCAAATATCCATGGGAATATTTAAACGCGTAAATAATGATAAATAACATTTTCTTTTAATTATCCACGGTGTATGTGCTATGAAAAAGAATGTGTTATTTACTATGTTGATTAATATCGTTTTTATTTTAAATTAAAAACCACCAAAAATATTCCGATTGAAAAGTTTAAGTCACCCAGGTCATAAGATCGTACCCCAGTTGTATCGTGAACATCTCGGATCACGACACTGTGTTCGAGCTTTCTTTATCGTCCGTTGCATAACATAGATTACGCTGAGAAAAGGTCGGCTGGTTGTGTTTGTGTTTGTGCGATCTGTAAATACTATAATATCGGTAGTTAGTTTCTTATGACATAAAATTGCACGGTTGCCAAAATTGGAATCGCTATAGCTATGCGTATCAAAATATCTATTTCATAATGTAGACAACGATATATTTTTTTTGGTATTTGCATGCATTTATCACAGTATCTCAATATTATAATTTATTGCAATCTATTTGAGATATTAATACCTATGACTACATCGAAATCTTTATAATGACAGCGTTCTTTAAAATAACGATGGATTAAAGTATACTTTGTTTGGGTCTCACGCTAGATTAACCTATACTCTCTTAAAATATTTGTAAAATTGTGAAGCATTTTTTTCGCATACTAAAATAGTAATGACTTTTATTATACTCACAATAATAATAATTATATATCAACACATTATTTAAAATATCGTGAAGTTCTCTTGTTGTATTTTAGATTAAGTCATCGAAATAAAACGTAACATTTTTTTTTTAATATTATTCTGTAACACCTTGATTTCGTCTTCAAAAGGTGAAAAAATCCTTCATGGGCATTGGTATACGCATATTTAATAAAATTCCACAAAATATC
>DWHO01000581.1:0-19132 GCA_018247575.1 Eurytides lysithous rurik
TTCAAGAAGAGAGCATACTCCCACCTTAAAGGCCGGCAACGCATTTGCAAGTCCCCTAATGCTACAGATGTCCATGGTCGGCGGCGTTCACTTACCATCAGGTGAGCCGCTTGCTCGTTTTCCTCCTAATCCAGATTAAAAAAAAATAATAATAAGACGTTATCGAAATCCACGTCGGCAAAATCTTAGGCAAGGTCTAGTTTTTTAGGATATAAGATGGAGAGACGAACATGTCGTGTGTTTCGAGCAATACATTTATTCATAATTGTACACAGTAACACAGCACTTGTTCTTCGCTGCGTTGCTTCGCTGCGTTGCGTCACTTATTAATTGTTATATGTGGTACGGTAAAAAAAAATCATTATATACTTTATAGCTAAAGACTATATACGCAAACAGGGGTGATTAAACATCTCCAACACCCGTGTTTGTTCCCATTAGACTAATACATTAAATGGCATAATTGCTTTAGGCGGCGCGGCGCGCCAGTTTAGGGTAAGATGAAGAAGAATCACAGGTGTAAATGGACGCCTATTGCGCTTTCCATCACTGGCCTCTTCGTCTCCAACGACCTTTTGCTGTGCCATTTGACAGTGGAGCTTAATACGCAAACAATGAGGTCTAATTTGGCACGGGACGAAAGCCGTCTCGGACTATTACCGCGCAGCGCGTTTGCGGCGTAACCACGTCCCGGACAACGGAACATTTAGAGCCAATTCCCGGCTGGCTTGTTGTATGAACAATTAAGTGTGCCAACCTGCCCCGATGCGGGAAGAAACATAATGAATGTTTAGTGGTGCTAAGTGTTATGTCTAATGCTTGTATCGTTAAACTCTTACGGTTCTCTAAATAGTTTTACCGCCCGCTGAGGCGTTAGTGGGCCCCACGTTTTGTAACTTGTTGAGCGAAGTGTTGAAGGGTATTTCCGCAAAATGAATATTCGCGCATTAACTTTCAAAACGAAATAGTCGCTCAATCGGAACCATTACACGGGGAAACGCCCGGGGGACTTATAAAAATTCTCTAAATAAAACACATAAAGAGAATCCTGTTCTATCGAGTGTAACAATATGTTTTCTAAGTCTGAACAAAGCCCGTTCGCCGTAATGAGCGTTGCGTGCGGAGCGTCAAACATGTAAGCAAACAATTTAGGCACGCCTGAGTAAATACGACTGCGAAATATCTTTGCTCGAGCGCCGCCGTTGTGCGGTTTGTGTAGGTGGCTGTAGCTCGAATTTGCGCTGAGCGTCATCTTTTCAACAAAGCTTTTGTTGATAATGAAATACAAATACTATCCTCAGTCAACTGCTGGCGGTGCAGCGGGTTGTGGAAGGAAAATCTCCGAGATATGTATATTTATTCAGGTATCGAGTCAAGAAAATTTCAGAGGTCGGGGGAAAGAATATTTTTTATATTTAACCACCATTATTTTTTGGTCACTGTGGTTCTACAAGACATACATAAATTTTTCTTCAATTGGAACCACATACCTAATATCTATTTTTCTTCAAAAAAGGTCGCTAATATCTTGTGCCATCTTGACAAAAAAATTCCTCCTTTACAAGAAAAGAGGAAATGTCAAGGATTTTTTATAAATATTATATACAACATTGAGACGTAGTTGTTATGTTGATAGAGATCCTAGAGAAATAAATATTTAAAACTTAAAAAAATAGATTGGCTCAGAGTCTAGATCTTGTAGATACGAATGATTAGACTTTTCATGTTGCGTTGTATTTAGGCTACGCCGTAGCACTTATTGAAATAAAGCACAAGGTATTACGTTACATTGGAAAGGTTACTTGGGGAATAAATTAATTTAAATTAACTAGGAGAAAAGGGCCTAAGAAATAGCTACACTGGAGCCTGGCACCGGAACCGCGCTTGTATTTTAATAGAAGCGAAACAAAGGCGTAAATACAAAGGGATTGGGTATGTTATTGTTCTTTATACTGGCAGGTGTGTATTCGTATATTTTGGAAGAACTTAGCGTTATTTACGCGACGAATAAAAACTTGTTAACGTTATATCAATGTAACTGATGTTGTAAATTCAAAAGTTACCCTGCTTTCCTTTTGTTTTTTTCGATTGTCCTGTTTTCACGTGTCAACGGAACTACGGATTTATAGTATATGTATAATTTTTGGGAAAGACATGATTTTTGGGTCGAACAGTGAAAACTCTAAATTAGCGATTAATTTTCAGAAAGGAAAACTAACCCAAAATCAATATCGGGTAAAGCTGTGATTAGGTTAGGTTAGTTATTATACAAAAATTAAAGAATGCCTTGTTTCCTAGTATTTGAACTTTTCTTCTTTTTAATTCCAATACAAATATTTATATATAATATTAAAATGTTTATATTATTATATAAGGCTATATTAAAATATTTTTGGAATTATAAATTACGATCGCAATATAGAAATTAGCATTTCAAATTATAACATATATTTATTCTTTTAAGGTCTTTATGTTAAATTATAGAAGAGACGTTTATGTGAGTAGGAGATGTTCTCAATAATTTGTGAAACTGTAAGACTTAGGTTCAAAAACTGTTAAGATCTTTAAAGAAATTTATCAATCGAATTTGAACGGTTTTCGATTCAGCGACAAACAATTATCTAGCTAATGTTTAGTAATTGTTCCATTTAATCACAAAACACAACTGTTTCATGTCTTTATTCCTCGAAAACAATATGTTGTTCATATTGTTTTCGAGGAATAAACAGGCATAACTAACATCGAGCTGAAATATTCACAAATCAGCAACTTGCGAGGCGTAAATATGTACAACCGACAAACTCGGTGCATTAAGCAACAATACGTAGAATGCAAGATTGCGCATATATTAACGTCTTGTCCTTTGGCGAGATAGCTCGGGAAGTTTGCCTTGGCCTGCGACGATTTACATTACTTCCGAAATAGCGAGGCGGACTCCGCTAAACCATGGAAATAACTACCTAAGGCGTAAGTATACATCTTGGCAAATGTTTACCTGCCGATAGATTATTTTTCGGCTTTTAAAATGTCGGAAGCAAAAGTTTTTATTTTATTTGGATTATTTCTGCGTGTAACTGTAGTAAGCTACGCCGTTATAGAATTTTATTGTTAAAATTTTTACTACATGCTACAAATATAAAAACTATATTTCTTCAATATTACTGTGCGTTACGAGAAAGTCTTGTTGAAGTCAAGGGTTGCTTAAAGTTAAAGGGAAAGTTTCATTTGCTTTGTTTTGCATTATTTTTGTGTTCACTGGTATTCGATTTTTAATTAACTTTAAAAAGCTTCTTTGTTCTCTGAGGAAGTTCTTGATTCGTTGTGATCCTTTTTTATTTTGACAAGCTTAGAGTCACAAAATTTTCATTGAAAATCAACTTTTAATTCGAGGATTCGAAACTCTGTACAGTATTTGTTATTGAGCGTGGTAGAAAGAGATTTCACTATTATTATTATTTTTATTACCAATTTTCCCTCAGCGTTAGCTGGCTTTAACTGCACTTACGGGTAATACCAAGTGAGTGCAGTTTGTCAAGTTAAATATTACTAGTCGGTGGTAGCAAATTCATCTATCTGTAAAAATTTTCTCACTATTCGGCATGTATTTAATATTGCGGCTTTTTGTAGACTTATATAAAGAGATCTCTCAACGTTCAGTAGGCTTAGGCTATTGTGGATATGTTTAGGAATTACACCCGTGGTGGAGAGGACAATTTGTACAATGTATACTTTCATTTGTTTCCTGATCCTTGTAACTTCATCTTTAAGCTCTGTATACTTGTGTATTATTTCGCCTATTGTTTTCTGTATATTATGAGTGTTGGGAACAGTGATATATATAAGGTATGTAGTTTTATTGGTTTTATCCTGTAGCACAATATCTGGTCTATTGTATTGGACTGTTTTATCGGTAAGTATTGCACGGTCATAATAGAGCTTGTATTCACTATTTTCAAGAACATTTTGAGGTGTGTATTTATAGTATGGTGTATTTGTATTTTCTAATACTGAATGTTTTAATGCAAGATTTTGGTGAATAATATTTGCTATTTGGTTATGTCTATAGGTATAGTCAGATTGGGTTAATGTTGTGCATGCTCCTGTTATGTGTTGAATGGTTTCGGATTGACTATGACACTTACGACACTGGTCATTAAATATTGTTGGGTCTTTTATAATATACTTTCGATAATTTTTTGTGTTAATAACTTGGTCCTGAATAGCTATCATAAATCCCTCTGTTTCTGGGAAAAGATTACCTATCTTTAGCCATTTGTTAGAGGCGGTTGCGTCTATATGAGTTTGTTGTAGGTCATGCGGGTGTCTACCATGAAGAACTTTTCTCTTCCAGTTTTCGATTTTTACGATGTAAGTATCGTTTGAATTTGTATTTTGCAAATTAAAATATATCTCTAAGGCTTAATGGGGTGTAGTTATGATCATTTAATATTACGGCTTTATGTATTTTGCTTGTGTCTGATTTTTGAGATTTTTTTTTTAATGTTATTATTATTATTATTATTATTTATTCAAGATATATTCGTTTAATTACTTTTTAAATATATATATCGAGCGTGCTTCTTTGACGTTATTAAGGAGTTTGTTATACAATTTCGCCCCTTCATATGCAAGACTTCGTTTTCCGTAACTGGTTCGTGGCGGGCGTAAGATTAAATTATATGCACTTCTCAATTTATGTTTTGGATAATGACATTTTTTATTTAACTCGATTTGTGACAAAAGATATTTGTTTAAAATTTTATTAAGATGCAGGTGTTGTAATCGTATGATTGTGAAATGTTCATGATTTTAGTTTCTCAGTATATCTTTTTTGTGGAAATTATAAAATCATAATTAATAAATCTTTAATAAACTTGTTTTGAACGTTCTGTATGGAGTTGAGATGAATTTTAGCAGCTGACCCCCAAACTTCAATAAGATAATCAAGATGAGGCTTTACAAGTGCGTTATACACTGTATAACGCACTTGTTTCGGTAGGTACTTGGTGATGCATCTTAAGGCTCCTGTTAGTGAAGTTATTTTTGATTTAATTTTTTCAATGTGATATTTCCAGCTAAGATTTTTATCCAAGATAAGACCAAGATATTTTTCTTTGATTTCTCTCTTAATTTTTTGATTATTTATTTCAAGAGACTCAAAATATGAAACTTTTTTGTTTTTTGCTAAAAATATTATATAGTTTGTTTTTGAAATATTTATTGTTAGAAGATTATATTGGAACCATTCGCTAAGCAAATTCAAATCATTTTGAGCTTTTGCAATAACATCACCAATCGTATTACCAAAATAAAATAAACTGGTGTCATCCGCGTATAATGTTATGTTTCCAGTCAGACCTATTTCGTTAATATTATTAATGTATATTAGAAACAAAAGGGGTCCAAGTATGGATCCTTGTGGTACCCCACACGGAACACGTTTTGGGTCACTTTTATAGTCTCCTATTTTTACAACTTGGTAACGGTTTGTAAGGTACGATTTAAATATGTCGAGAGCTGGTCCACTTACACCAATATTCCTTAGTTTTTGTATTAGTAACCTATGACACACAGTATCAAACGCCTTCTTCAGATCAATGAAAACACCGAGTGCAATTTGTTTTTGGTCAATACTAACTTTAATTTGCGTAATAAGGTCAATTGTTGCTGCTAGTGTGTTAGATTTGGGCCTAAAGCCGTATTGCTTATCAAAAAGAAAATTAATTGAGTTTAAATACCTTTCAAGACGACAGTATAAAACTCTTTCATAAATTTTTGACATAACTGGAAGTACCGAGATAGGTCTGTAATTTGATGGATCTTTTTTACTGCCCGCTTTATAAATTGGTGTCACTTTTCCTACTTTAAGGTTATCGGGAAATATCCCCTTTTCCAGAGATTTATTTATACATCGAGTAAGTTCTCCGACTATTACCATTTTAACGCACTTAATGGATTTCGCACTAATTCCATCTATACCTGAGCTTGTATTAGTTTCTAGACCATCTATTATCTTAATAACTTCCTCGGGGGTTGTCGGTGTTAATTTGCAGAGTCCAGGAACGTTTATTACTGATTCATGGCTATGATACTGGGCGATGTGGTATTTGTTTGGGATTTCGTCAGCTAATATAGAGCCAATGGTTGAAAAATAATTATTGAAATTTTCGCATATTTCTTTTTCATCGGTAATAGTTCCCGCTTGTGTTTGTAATTCAAAGGGTTTTGAGGTTTCCTTAACCTTGTTGACGTGAAGTCTATTTATTAGTGACCACATTTTTGATGGTTTATTTCTACTATTGTGAAATTCTTTAAAATAATATGTTTTTTTATTTTTTTGGATGTTTACTGCCACTTCGTTTCTCTTTTTTATGAATTCATCTTTAATTTCTTTATTTGTTGGGTTCCTTCTGTATTTACTCCATAACTTGTTTCTTTCGTTTATCTGGTTAATTATGTTTATATTAATCCAGTCTTGTCTTGGTGGATTAATTATTTTCATTTTCATCATTTTACTGTCACTGAAACTTGAAAGTATTTTCTTTTCTAATATATGATAATCGTCTTCATTATTTGGATCATTGTTTGCTTCTAAAGTGTTGTACAGATTCAAGTAGTTAATAGTGGTGTACGTCAGTCTTCTTTTAAGTTTGGGTTTATATGTATTTATTTCAAAGTATAGCTGTTTATGATCGGACATAGCTGATTCCACAACTGCTAAGTGAAAATCATTATCTTTTATGTTTGTGCATACATGGTCTAGTATTGTTTTTGTTGAATAGGTCTCGCGTGTTGAGTAACTTACGTCAATTTTATTAAGTATTCTGTATCCATTTTCATCAATAATTCTTTTGTATGCATCGTTACGATTGTCGTTTTTGAGCAAATTAATATTGAAGTCGCCGAAAACTATTGCTCTTTTTCTTTTTTGAAGCTGATAAGAATAAGCGTTTAAAAATTCTCGACATTAGCACGGTTTGTTCTATATACGACGCCAATATCTACAGAGAATTTGGTAAAGTGTACCCAAAGATAATGATTTTCGTTTAAGGATTGTTCCTCAATTAAGTAGTGCTTGAGGCTGTTGTGTTCGAAAATTGACACTCCACCGCCCCTGATGTTGGTCCTGTAATTGTAGTAATGAGTGCATCCAGACAAGTGATACTGTCTCGCCTGATCATCTGATTTAATCCAGGTCTCGGTTAATGTAATAACATGGACAATACTTTGAAAAGATTGTATTACACTCCTTAACTCGTCAAATTTTCCCGGTTTCCCCAAACTTCGAACGTTAGCATATAAGCATTTAAAGGACCCGTCAGTAGCAATAATGTCTTTATAGCAGTTCGTTATTTGGTATGTGGTGTTATTAATGGAATCGATTTGAATGTGTTGTCTGTCTATATTTATCAGTTTTTTGGTAGTATTTGGATGATTTTTGGAACTCCTTTTACATATCGGATACTCAAGTTTATTTCACCATTTGTTTTGCGATTTTCAAGCTCTTCTTTTAGGCGTTTTAAATAAGACCTTTGCTGTGGGGTTTGATCCGAGTAAATCCTTACGTTATAGTTTATAACATTATTAAAGTAATATAATTTAAAACTGTTTAATTTATTAGAAAATTAAAAAAAAAATAACACTATATATTACGCTATATACTACTTGCCTGTTTTTCAAAATTCAAATTAAATCAGTATTAATTTGAGGTAAAAATGCGTGTGTGTTTTTAATCAAGTTGAAAGCGAAACAATGTTCTCTACAAATGCTAAATGATTGCATAAGACAGAAATAGCTGAAGTTGTACATTTTGCTCTGCAGGGACGTGTCGGACAATGAGATCACGACGCTGCCGGCGGCCGCCCTGCAGTCGGCCACTGCGCTGCGCGATTTGTAAGTTCTTGCGACACTTTATGCACAACAATAGAGCACTAACACCACTCGAGATCACCACCTATAGTGCGCACGATTTCTTCATCCCCGTAACTACAGCATTAACAACACGGGTGCTTTAGTTAACAGGTCATGCTTTGTCACTGCGCTAACAAATTTTCCATTCATAACCACCATCATTTGAGGAAAGAATAGTTACTGTTATCATCAGTTATTATAGCACAATTAAAATATTACAAAAAACTAAGCCTGAGGCGACAGGAAGCGACTTGTTAACGGGAGGGGGATTAGGGCCAACTCGAGTTTGTAGGCGAGTCGTAAGACTCGACATGTCCAAATTCAATTACAAACGCGACTTACGCCAGAACTTTACTATTTACATTTTTTGAAGTTTTCGGTGACATGGTCAATCTTAAGTCGTTCAGTTGTCCGTAACGAAAAAATAATATTTTTAGACTCCGTAAATAAAATGTCACATTTACAGTATACATTGTTATTATTACATAATTTTTTTTTTAAGTTAACAATACACTTTTTTATTTGAAATATAGAGAGATTTGTAATATTATTATTTTGTACAGCGCGAAATTTAAAATATGTGGAAACATTTACGCTGCACGATCACGTTAACTTGTTCGGCGAAATATAAATAATAATAATAATTAATATATGAATAACAATGAACAACAACAAAATGGCTGATGAGTCTAAAAATATTTGATATGTTTGCTAGACATATTTTGTACGTTTTTTAACAAATATAGTAGCCAGAAGCTTATAAATTTAATTTCCTTTTCAACGTGTTTTGGACAGTAAGTGATATAAGAATATAAAGTACAACGGCCTCGCTCTATGGGTGAAACGAGATAAGGTGCCCGCTAAACATGTAGGTGGTGTCGCCAATTCGAGGTAATCCTAATTCAGTTATTCGGCAAGTGCGACACGAGGGGCACTTTTACACGCCATTAATGATTCAGCTCGCGCTGCTCAAGGACCGGCACACAGGTTGCGGCGACAACCGAATCTCTAATTGTTGACGTATCCACATTCCTAAGGGTAACTACGTAGTATGAACAACTTTAACGTCTAATCGTCAAAAAATGTCAAACAATTATTTGATTTCCATTATTCATTGTTAGTAACAAACGGACTTGTGGTAGATAACACCCGATTTGCTGCAAAGCAGCGATGTAGTTTTAGGTGATTAACGGACGAATCAATACAACGTGCACGAGGATGTACATCCTCGACCAACAACAAATGAGCGAATGAATAAAAAGTGTGGGGCGAGCGCGCCGTGTCAGTGGTGAGCGTGTGCGCAGGAACTTGTCCTCGAACCGGCTGGAGGCGGCGGCGGGCGCTCTGAGCGGCGCGGCGCTCCAGCGGCTCTGGCTCGACGCCTGCTCCCTGCGCCGGCTGCCGCAGGCCTCCTGGCCACGCCTCCAGCTCCTGTGAGTACATGCCGTACACATGCACAAACAAATCCCGGGAAAGTCACTCTGTTTTAGCTCCAAATCTCTCCACCATCAATTAAAATGAAAATACTTGCTTAATAAGAATATTGGAAACATAATTCCTCGTCAAATCGTTCATTATTGTAACTATTGGTCAAGTAGGGATCTCTTATTGTTTACTCGTTAATCATCGACTTGTAAGTCATGACACTACACTAAAGATTTTAAAAAAGCCCTTTCACTTCGTTGCTTTGATCTATTTAGATTATAATACACGGGCACAGTAACGAGATTCTATTATTAAATATTCACCTCTTAATATATAGACAATATTTTTTTATAAGTATTATTTCCTATCCTTATAACTGTTATTTATCCGTTATTATCCATTTTTCCTTTTTTTAATTAATAGTCGTAATCGACTGCGACGGTGAAAAGAGGGCTGGTTCTTTTCTTGCACAAAGGTTGAGTATGACCATTCAACGGGGAAGTGCAGCCAACGTTCTTGGTACCATGCCTCGTGGAGTAGGTTTAATAGATCTTATCTTAGGATTAGGGTAATGGTAATTTTCTAAATAATAATTGTTATAAGATGTTGGCATATTCCTTTGAAATTGCTTATGTATACCTATCAAATTTATTGGAGACTTCTTTTTAAATTTAATAAGACGATAAGCAATCTTTGTCAGGAAGTTAAAACATGTGTTATGATTATGAACATTGTTTCGAATGATTTTTAATTAATGCATGTTGTTTTAAGTATGTGTACAAGATTGGCCGTTGTGCTCGTTCAGATAGATGTTTTCTATATTTATAGAACAAAAAGAGGTAATTTTTCGACGTTATAAGCTGTTAAAATTATTTTATGAGCGTAATCCATAGGTCTCGTAAATTAGCGCAAGTGAGGGAGTTTGTTTAGTTTTATTTAAAGATTCTAATAATGATCTGTTTTGTAGCAGACTTAGGTTATTCAAGTGTGTATACATCGATCGTACAAAACTTGATTTATATAATGTATACAAATTGGTGTCCATACAAATTAAATTTAACAAGTTCGGCAGTTCACCAGACACATTTAAATGACTACAACTGTTTATAGAATTTCAATTAAAGATATTTTTTTTTTATTTTGATTCTAAGGAGTTCAAAAACGAATGACGAGTTTTTGGTGAGAATCAACCATAGCTCTTATGTGTATTTTTTCTCGGGTACAAGTTTTATCTATTAACGATTAAATACCGTTGACGTCGTTGATAATTGAATGAGCATGGTTTAGACGTTTATCAAATTATTGTTATTAATAAACTATGTTCAGCATTTAGTTCTTTGCTGTAGTACTAGAATTATTTAATAGAACTAACTATTTTTTTAACTACCGAGTCCTCCGAGCCAGAAGTATAGCTAGGCCTAGAGATCACTGGAGATACACAATTGAAACCTAAAGGTACAAAGTTTTTAGGTGTTAAGTGCTCATCGGTTAGCCGTGAAGCCCACCTTGCTGTTCTCGTCGCCAAACTCAAAAAAAAAAATCTCAACAATGCTAGTGCGCTTTCCACCTGTCTCGGTGGTAGAGCCACGCAGCAGCTTTCACTGTTGCTGATTTGGCCGGCTCGAACCGGATAAGTACCATGATGTCACAGAAAATCCGCGTAAAGTGGAAGTGTTTGTGCGCCCGCGTTTCGTCCGGTGAGTGAGGTAGCCGATGCCTCTCCCCCTATCTTTTCCAGCCTCCCGCTCCTCTTTCCCATCCTAAAATTTCCACCTTAAAAGCGGGCAACGCATTTGCAAAACATTCGATTTTACAAATGTCCGTGGGCGGCAGTTTTTGCTTTCCATCAGGCGAGCCACTTACCTATTTGCCCGTCTACTCCATAAAAAAACACCTAATAAACAGTGATTACACAGTTTATTAGGTGTTCAGTAATTTTATCACAGATAGTTTGATTTGCCAACAAAATAATGACTAAAAATTATTTTTAGATGATAAATATCAAATTAAAGTATTAATTTTAAAATACTATGTCATGTTTGACGGTGGTAACCACTCCAACTGCTTATAAATCGCCATAGAAACAGCACATCAGCCGACTACTAGCAGCAACCAGTAAGTTGAGAAAATTGGCTACGAGCGAGCGCTTGTTCGTTAACTCTTGGTTGCCGGCGATCGTATAAATCTTCGCTTAGATCAATTTAGGGACTCGCAGCCCGAACTATGGCTGTATCACGAAAGCGAATCAACCGTTTTCCTCTCGGACGTCAAGGAGGCTCGTTACCCTGGTTCGTAAATAATGCACTAAGTGGCAGTTTACTTACGCAGAGTAATATAGTTAACTGCTCCAATTGCGTGTTGTACCTAGCAGCGCCGTTACCGACACGGCCAGAGCTGCGACAAATTAAAATTCACAGGCAAATTCAATGTGTATATATCGAAAGATCAACCTTACGACATAAGATGTATTTTATGAACGTTTATCAGGCTCACTAATGCCTGAGTCGTTAAGTCGTAACAATCCTTCCGTACCGCCCACCACGCCGCTGGGATTCCCTATGTAAATGGATAATGCCGGGCTCACTAAGCTATTACGGAGAAATGGATATAAATTTCCCCTAAGCAGAATTGATTTAATATATTACAAACCTCATAAAGCGATAAAAATTGATTACGATGATTCTAGGTCCTTCTGCCTTCTGGTACAGTCCTGCCTTCAGCCTTAATTCTAGTACATGACAAATTATATATATGATACATAATACATAAGTGCACGAATGTTAGCTTCTTCATTGGTCATTAGTAGTCATTAATTGAAATTCCTTTAATAGGGTATTTTACTTATAACTTCGCTATTCACCTTCAGATGTTTTACGTATAAAAGCTGACATTAGAAACATTTGGGATCGAATGTTGCGTCAGGACGTATTAGATCTAGGTTGACTGTTTGAAAAGGAAAATGCAAACCAGGTAAAACAAAGTGAAGTAGTTTGATTCTAAATTAAAGCAGATAAATTATCCAAACGGGTTTTATTGTTCTCACAGTATATACTTTATAAGATAATCGTATTTTTTATTAGACAAAATTTTAATAATTTTATACAAAATCAGTGCCAGACACACAGTGAATACTAAAAATAAAAATAAGTCTCCAAAAGGTGAAAAAATCCTTCATGGGTCTTAGAATAAGCATATTTAATAAAATTCCATAAAATATCTTAGATCTATCAATTGGCCCTTTTATAACGAAAATTTAAAACATTTTTTGTAACGGTATTTTAAAAGAGCAACTGTTAAGTTTCTATCCTCAACAGAACTGCATTCCGAACCGTTAGTAGCTTACGAACAAAATATAAAAGTTACGATGCAAAACTGCTTGTACAGTAGCCTATTTGAAAATATATATTTTGAATTAATTTATAACGATATCGGTAATGGTAAAGTCACTAAAAATATTATAATGAGTGTTTGTTCATTTTTCGATTTTCTTTCTGTCGAGCAACGCTTTGGTACAATTTTTTATGGCGTATGCGTAGTTTGTGGGGCGAAAAGCGATGTGTACTGTCCTCGATCTAAATCTTTCCAAATCCTTCCAAAATCAGAAATATCACTTAAAAAGAAAATCTAAACGAGCGGAGCCGCATGAATATAAAAATATATAATAATAAACTGAAAATATTTAAAATATCAATATTGTCCTACGGTACTACAGAACAACTGCAAAACGTTTTTTGGTGCAGTATATATCACAGGTAGGTGGAATGTTCACAAAAGCGCCACAGCTTTTAATAATATTATTTTCTTTCCGTATCAATAACTCTTATCGTTAGGGAGTTTAAATATTAAACAATGTTAAAGTTAAGAGTATTGACACCGTAATATGGACATGTTTAAAATGTTAAAATGATTTCCGAACATTCGAGGCTTAATTAAGCTGCAACAGTGTAGAAAATCAGTACTGCGTGGTAATTTATAACGCGGAGTCATGTGACAGGAGTAGCGGCGGTGCGTCTCCTGACGTCCGCCCACCGACCACTTAGCTAGTTGTTTGCCCTTAGCAAAAATGCCGTTTAGACGCTTTTTGCGCGTCATGGCCCTCCGTGCGTATGATTAATGCCCGCTGCCGGAGGCACGCGCTCTGCGCGACCTTATTTACGATATCACCCAAAGGCGAAAAAATATAAAATTAAACTCCTATCCTTTTTAGAACATGATAAAAGAAAATTGATTATACTGATTACATTCATTTATAAGGTTTAATAGAAATAAGGAAATCAAATCAATGTTTTTGATTATAAATGGAACTGTCTGGCAACTTAACAACATGACGAATTCGGAGTCCGGTAGATAGACTTCGGATTTTTTTTTGTCATCTACGACGGTAGGATGCATTTATTATATTCATAAGCTTAATGATAATATCAATGACATCAATGACATCTCACACACAGCCGTCTGATCCCAAACTAGGCAGAGCCTCTGTGGTAACCAGACGACTGATATTCATATTTATGAACTTTAAATTCCTTTATATTTTTTCCATTCGTACTTACATAAATCAAATCAAAATATATTTATTCAAAGAAGCCTTTATAAGCACTTATGAATCGTCATTTTTACATCTGAGTTCGTGAGGAAGCTACCACCGGCTTGAAACGGTGGTTCTGCTGAAAAGAGCCGGCGTAAAACTCAACAATTGTTCTTTTAAATTACCGTTAAAATGTGCCTTAATACAATAAGAATAGCTATCTCATATACGAGTCAATCAACAAAATCCACGCATTTTAGTCAATAAAAAGCTCTTGTACAGTATAATAGGATTTATGCAATAGATTATTTCTAATTTTAGTTTTAAAACCCACAAAGGATTTTTTCACCCTTTGTAAACGAAGTCGAGGCACAAGCTTACTTTTATTTCTAGTACTTACTACGTGTTTGTCACTGAGTTTCAAGAAAGTATTATAATTTTATCGGATAAATAATATATTACAGAGTTATTGTAAGACAACCGTCAAAATACAAGGGGTATTTTAAAAAACATCTCGCAGGGAATTTCGAGCTCTCAGGTAAATAGCTCAAACGGCTCTTTTTTGAAGGATAAATACTGAATTGATCTCAGCGGCACTATACCACAATAGGATACCGTAAGACAGAATACTACGAAAATAACTGAAATATACTAGTCGAGCTGTATTGACATCAGTAAATTGTCTTACTTTCGTCAATGCAGAGATGGCTGCGCTGAGTTTACCCGCGAGTGGTAAGAAATCGAAGTTCCACTGGAGTTTATTATCTAGAGTTATACCCAAAAAAACAGTGGAATCAGTAATTTATAGTGCTTCGTTTTTAAGAAGCAAACTGTGAATTTGGCTTTTTACATTAAATAGGTAAAGTAAATTCCACACATTTAGTTTTCTTGGCATTTAGTACTAAATTGTTAGTTTCAAATTCAAATATAAAAAGTTTTCCAGTTAATTATGCGCCACAGAGCACTATTTACTTCGTCATTAATATTTCTATTACGCTCAACCTTGAAGATAAGGGAGGTATCATCAGCAAAAAGTACAATATCACACAAATTCTTTACACAAAACGGCAAATTATTAATATAAAGTAAGAATAAAATAACCCAACAATAGAGCTTTGTGGATCTTTATAGTTTTAATAATTTATAACCATTATCAATTAACAGGTACCATTGACTGAGCGTTAAAAATTTTAGAGTTGAAAATAGTACTGCATACTTCCTTAAATTAGACAATCCAGCCGCTCTTTAATATTAGTTAAATACTAATATATATTTTGCGAATCAGACTGCGACACTTTTAAAATTCATATAAAGCTCAAAGTGAATTTGTTCTCTGTAATATTATGTTCGTACCCATTACTTATGCAAAGTGGGGGAGTTAGTTATACGTGGCTTTAGGATCTGGAATCGTGATTCTGGGAGGACTTTGCATTTATTAATTCAGCATCTCCTTGGTCGGATCGACGTCAACCGATAAATATTTACATCGTTCCTCTTATATTTTTAATACTTAATTTTCTCTCCGAATAAATCTGAACTATTTGTATCAGAGGCATCCATTGTTCAGGGGCCGGGATTTTAGTAGTATACTTTCATTATTGAATTAACATTTGTTATGTAAATTCTTGTGCCCGTCGGCCGGGTGATTTTTAGGTACAATTAAATAAAAAATACACAAAGAGTATTTCTTTAATTTTGGGGCAATGCTGATGAAATTAATTATCTAATAATCCAAAACGAAGGAAGTTTGATAACGCTGTCGCCAGAAGGGGCAGCACAGGGTCACCATCGGGTTAAATTTATATAAAACGTGAGCTCCACATCGGCGCCTCCACCCACCCCATGTCTAATTAGCGAAGGGACTCCCACTGACCACTTGACCTCTCCTAGTTCATTGCCACGCCGTAATTTGAAAGATTACAACCCCACAAGAAACGCTTATGCCTAAAATAGGATCATACAAAATATACAATTATTTTTCATACATCGTAAGAGGTCTATGGTAATAAATATTCTGACGTACTAATATCGTTTCCACGCATTTATTTAAAATTTTGTTCGATGGATATGATTAATTACTTAAAAATATTACACAATATACTTATCGAGACTTATTTAAATCAAGATTATACCAATTAAAGTGTACCAGATACTTTTATCTTCAAAAATTAGCACATGTATACGTTTTTGCAAACACTCTTCTGCGTATGTTCAAGGCGTAGACATAGATCAAAGGCGACAGGATGTTTGCCAATACCTACCTACTTATTTTTCCATTTTGTTTTGTAAACCTTTCACACATCGCGGATTCAATGACAGCGCGCGTTCTCGTGTGTGTTGTGCGTCCTTGTGCAGGTCGGTGGGTGACAACGAGCTCGATGAGATAGGATCCGAGGAGCTGTCGGGGGCGCGGGGGCTGCGCGTGCTGCGGGCCCAGCGCAACCGGCTGCGCCGCCCTCCCGCCGCACTCGTACAGCTTCAACGGCTGCAGGCGCTGTGAGTTTCCTCACCGAAGAACACCTGAAGAACTTACATTCAATTCAAACAAGTTTTTAGTAAACTTCATGCAAAGCTACCATTGAACCGTGGGATATTGTCAGTTAAATTTTAGATCCGTCCGTGGCTTAAAAATGCGGGAGCTCAGAGTCAAATAGTGTATGAGAAAATTGTGTATCTGTCCCGCCCGTGTCGATCGGGCCGTTAAGAGGCAACGATCGCCTTTGGGGCCGCATCAACGTTTAAAAGTATAACGACCACTCGGAATGCGCGGTCGTTATACTTATAAACGCGCCGTTGATATTCATTTTTATACGGCGCTTATTTCGGCGCTCGAGAACAGTTTTATGTCCGAGTGGCCATTATTGCTTATCTAGAGTACGGCGGTGCGATGCCACCGGAATCCCAGCGACGCCGACGCCCACGCTGCGCTGAGCGCCCTCCACAACTATGCAATCTAAGAGTCTAACAGAAACTAATCGCATGTCTTCTATCACCATAACATACGCAGCGTTAACCCACGAGCTTTATGTCGTATGATGCACGGAGGTACAGCGCCCTCGCGGGCTTTCTAATAACATTTCGCACGCACCGATTGTCAGAACCAGATCCGCAAATATCAAGGTTTATTAAACGTGTTGCCAAATCTTGTTGTATGTGACGTTCGTAATGAAAGTCTTTGATCATGATTTATCTTTCTTATACTAGAGATGGAATAACTTTTTGTTTGATGTTATTATTACACGTTTATTTATACGAATTATTTTTTTTGCAATTTTAGTTTAAATCCACACGCTCTAGCCTCTACTATCACCGAATTCTACCAATACATTAAAATTGTAAATATCTATGATAATTTAATAGAGACTGTCCACAGGAACTTGGCCGGCAATCTGATCACCGAGCTGAGTAATGGCTCCTTCCCACCGCTGCCCATGCTTCACACGCTGTAAGTATCTCACGGCGCTTACGTCGGACTATAAGCTAATTATCGTTTAACTAAATATGTATTTTACTGACAAGGCTGCGGGAGGAGGTACCGGTTCGGTGATGCATTATGAATAGTCGAAATGTGTAGCGCAATTCGGGTCTGGCCAATATTACATAACGGCGGGCAGCGAACGGGATCGGATGGCTAGGCGCTACGTAAGGAGATGTGGAGCACGCTCTCTTAGACGGACGCCGCGCGAAGGTGAGCGAGCCGCGCTGGAGTCGCGCTCGGCCCGAACGCCCCGGGCTTTGCTTTGCCCACAGCGCTCCCGAAGTAACGTTCCATCGACGATTGACAATAGTTGTAGCGGTTTACATTTAGACACAGATTATTCAGAAGTTTTAAATTGGCCTGCCTTTAAAACATTAAGTTAAATTGCGTCGATTGACGCCTTTAGGTAAAATTACACTTGTGACCCAGGAATGGGATGATTTATCATGTATATTGTATTGAATATTACTTGTATTTTTAGTCTGTGCAAAAACTGGAGTTCATAAGAATACCACCAAAACCCATGGATTTCCATGGGTTCGGTGTTCATAGGCAATTTAACCCAAATTTTTCAAATTTTATATGATGGTGATATGCCTAACTCGGCAAAATTGTTGACAAACATTCAAAATTCCTGAAAAAAACAATGGAAAGTGTACCCTTTTCTGTATTTATTTGATTTTTACACACCACATAAACCGAGTATTTTAATATTTTACGTTACAGAAATTTAACAGAACACGTCAAATTGGAAATACCCCGAAGTATACCTATATATATCATTTCCAGCTCACTGTGCGCCTCCAGGCGATAAATTATGACATATGTGGTTAGACACAACGCATATCAATAGAACATATCGTGATTACCGAACTATGCGGTGGCAAAATTTTAACACATCCGCCAATCGAACTTCGTCAAAATAAAAATATGAAAGTATTGGATTCAGCAGATGTTAATGTGGAGCAAATTATATTTGGTTTCAAAGAATCGAAGCCGAATCGATAAATTGAAATTATTTCCTCTTCATTCTCAAGTTTATCAGAATGTTCTTAGACTCTAACAAATCCTCGAGTTGCTCGAATGTTTACTCAGTTTAATTTGAGCGTTAAATAAGTTACTGCGGCTGATCGATGAGGTCGGCTGCGAGCAAACGTCGCGCCACTTTCAACGCAACACTTGGGCCAGCGTAATCAATTCAACCTCCTTACAATCTACTCCTTCTTTACGAGTTACGTAAAAGTATATTATGAAGAAATTTCAAGAGTTATGGCCAACCAAAGAATTTGAAAAGTCTATGTAGGTTTTATCTAGGCCATTGTGTTAGAAACTTCAATATTTATCAGTTCTATTGCTAGTACATTATGCACTAAAATACATAAATAAGTGTGGTATACTGGCCCCAATGCCTTGGAACTTCGTATAAGAGTGTTTCATTAATTATTTTAATGAAACACTCTTATATGAGGTTCTATATATCTATAAATCATTTTTTTAATTAACTAATTTTAAGTAAAGTTTTACTATAGCCGAAAAAGCATTTTTGTAATGTGACGAATATCTTTCGTATTCTTGTATGAAATATAGCGTAAGGTAATAATGTGTTGAAAGATTATGCCACTTCTGTACATAATATAAATGACAGAATTTGTAAGTCGGTTTTTCGTATGAATTACAGTTAAAAAAGTTATAATTACAACATTAAGAGTTTATTATCTCCATTGCCACTTTTTTAAATTGCTGCTGTGACAGCGAAAATAGATCACAATTTGTAAATGTTAAATTGTACA
>DWHO01000582.1:0-19125 GCA_018247575.1 Eurytides lysithous rurik
GATCTCAAACTAGGCAGAGCCTGTACTATAGTGCACAATACATGCACAGTCTCATTTGTTCGAAATAATTTTTTTATATTAGTATGTCAAACAAAGATTTTATATTATGAAAATAAAGAGATATAATTATAGTATCTGATATCCATACTTATTTATTTGAAACGTAAACTTATGTTGATATTTCTTTAAGACAAAAAAAATCAATAACGATAAAAATTGGACGCCTGTCATTATGAATAAAGCAAATGCACGAAATAGTAAAGCCGAATAAAATTGGATAAAACCATTAAGAGTTAAACATAAAGAATAATATGTGTGAAAAATCTGTCTTTGTCGTAACTACTTACAGCAAATGAAATAATTTTCAAAAGTAATTTAATATATCGTTATTATTTCTTGCTGTTATTACGACACTTTTTTATAATATTCATTTAGAAATGAACATAGAACATTACAGGAATAAATCTGTATTTAGCTTTGTGTTAAGATATATCTATTATGTTGAAAATGAACTTAAGAGTAGTTATTACAAGATTAAATTAACATTTAGCATTGAAGACATTCCGTATTAGATTTGATATGATGATAATTTTTCAATTTCGCAAAAAATACGGTTCGGCAACACCATATAACGTTAGCTGTTGTAACACTGGTTAATAACCTGTTTTTATCTCGTGCCAGTTCATTGAACCCAACGGTAATTGAACCGATACAATTCGCGATTTATCAGGGCCCGTGTTAGTTTTTGGGATATCCGTTTTTTTTGTATCTCAATAATATAAAATTGTATTAAACGAAGATCGTGAAATAGTCATCTTACGACTATGTATTCTTAGTGATGTTTTCATAATGATTTCTACTTATTACCCATTGAGATGTGACAAGGAAGAATTATGTCCGGGTAGTAACAGTTCGTTAACAATTTAAACTATAATGCAAGTCTCATATAACTAGAAAAGATTGTAGAAAAACTTGTGTTTGAACAAACACTTCGTGTAAGTTTCGATCCGTATATTTATTCTACGATTTGAAAATAAGAAAAGAAGTAAAAATCGGATTCTTATTTAAAATCTGATTGCTTTGTATTTGCACTAAATTGTCACTCAAATGAATTTACTAATATAACGGAGACGATAAATTTATGTATGTACATTTTTTTAAACGTTTAGAAATATTATGCACTGGTAATCTCTATATCTTCCGTTATTTTAAAGAGAGACAGTTGTGTTTTTGAGGCAAATAACAATTAATTAACATTTACATATATTATTTCCTATGGAAAACGTCTCAAGCATCGGTCAATATTTTCTAATAATAAGAGACTTTCGATTGCAGTTGGACGAAGTACTATTCAATATTGACTTTAAACGTCTAGCTTGTAATAATATGGAAAGGAAGAAATTCTTATATCGAAGACTGTATATTTGTATGCTGTACATTTAGATTATCGTCTTTTGTTTGTATATAAATGTTTTGTATGTATATCACTTATAGCGTGCCGTTATTAACCTTATAACTATACTCTTATTGTATTTTTTTTATTATTTATCCCTTAAGATTGTTGTCTCTTAATGTGTATACATTTTTTTATCATTTTAATATCTAATTACGCCCATATATCTCAATTTGCAGTGTAGAGAAATTAAGTTGTAAGTTCATTATAGACTTTTTGTACACTTAATTGGCAAATAAACGTTTGAATTTGAATACTTTCGAGCCACAATGTACAATATTTTTATAAACGTTAAAAACCCGCGAAAAGTCGAGTTTTCGACGTCTTTCTTACACAAAGCATGAGAGCAAACAGTAGATATTATTTTGACTTGGCAACAGTCATTCAACTTGTTAACATATGGACTGGGTTGGCTCACACTTTGGCAATGTCGCAAATACTTACATGGGAGAACATAGAGAAATAGTATCCTTTGCCGTCTTCGGAGGGCCGTATAGTGGAAGGCCGCTTCGCGCGCAACGTCCCGCAGACCAGGTCTGCGAGCAAATTATAATTTTTTTTAATGTTTTCACAGGTAATTATAACATTTTTTCTATTAATGTTCGTCCATTAGATATGACAGCTTTTCATTGAACACGCTCGGGTCGTGGACGAGTTTGTCATCGTTTATTGAAAGAGGGAGGAAGTATGAGTAAAAGGAAGGAATGGTGACAGAGGTGAGATGAGGAGGAGAGGTCGAGGAAGGGAGGCATAGAGGAGAAGAATTGGAGGGGATGGGCCACCGGCCACCTCATTCACCGGACGAAATGCGAAAGCAAAAACACTTCCGCTTTACGCCGATTTTCTCTGAGGGCATGGTACTTATCCGGTTCGAGCCGGCCCATTCAGCAGCGGGAACAGCTGCGTGGATCTACCACCGTAAACCGATACCATCGTTTTACTGATAATGATGGGGGATACTGGTAGGGGGCCTGATGATCTGAAATACAGGCTTCGCTTAGTTTAGGCATCAACCCCACATTATCTTGTAAATTTTTTGTTATCATTGTTATCTTTGTAAAATAATTTGGTGAATTGATATTATTTGTGTGTATATTGTTACCAGGTGAGTTGTTTGCTTGTTGCCCTCACACCGTATCAAAGAAATGAAACATAACACGTGATTTTACGTTTCATTGCTTGCAGACATCGCTCTAAATTAAACTATGGTCATAACGGTCAATCTACGACAGGATTAAATAAATACTTGGAAGATATTAAAGTGCATAAGTGACATAGATGCGATCTTTTCTCACATTGACTATTGCGACTGATACTCGATTCGACTTAAGAGAGCGGTCAGGTGACTGTATATTGACCTTACTGTAACGACTTCTCCATGGCATCGAGTAATATCGACAAGTTATATTACTAATCAACGTATACCTCAACTTGTTTGGCGAGTAATTGCATGATTGAGATTGATGAGCATTTATAACGGTGGTAGAGTGGAGGTGGTAGGAGGTAGTTGAATTGTAATTATTTGATATGGAATTCCATAAAATAAATAATGTTTTTTTGGTGTTCCTGTATCATTAATATTTAAAAACGTCTTCCCTAACTGGTTAGGAAGCTACACTAATATTAATTTCATTTAATATTTATTACTGAATTAATGTTACGTGAAATGAATATTAGTGAGTTCTGAGTTTTTCGCGGTTCATGTCCCGAATCCATGGAGCTGATACAGTAGAAAAAATGTCTACTCAACTATGTGTCTAATTTTTAAAATCTGGCCTTACGTTAATTCGAAACGAGATTTAGTTGGCATTGAATGCAGTAAGCACTTGGCACCGTATCTTATGACCTAAAATCTGGTGAAGTGGTTACGTAAACGGTCATATAACACAAGCATTTTGTGTCACATTTGAGGAAAATGCGCCAAGAATTTACTACATTTTTGTTAAGCTGTCTCATATTAGTGCCACAAATAAATGTAAAATACAGCTCGTAATGTTTTCCCCAACTTTAGTAAGTCCTTGTTTAGTCTGTCAAATTATTCAAATACGACATTAGCTTCGAGATATGATTAATAATAATATAATATCATGGGACATCTCACACTTTGCCATCTGATCCCAAACTAGGCAGAGCCTGTGCTATGGTAATCAGGCAACTGATATACACACTTATATATTTTTAAATATATACTTATATAGATAATTAACACCCAGACACAACAAATACCTATGCTCATCGCACAAACATTTTGTCCAGGGCGGGAATCAAACCCACAACCTTTGGTTTTGCAATCAGGAGCACTACTCAGTATTTACAGTTATCAATAAATAAAAATATTTCATTGCCACTATAACTGCAGATTTATAACTAGATTAACAAAGTGCATAGTTAATAACTATGGTTAGTACTATAACTAGCAATAGGAAAATGTGACCATATTTAATTTCATCAGCTAAAATAGTTAAAATAAAATACAATAATATTATGACAAAATAACGTGCAATAAAATAACATCAATTTAAACACTTTTCACATCCATTTCTCTCTATTATGATGAAACATTATATGAATCATGCAACACATCTAACAGGAAAACCCAATTGTCTCATATTAAGAAAACAAATTTGAAATTTCCTCTTGCACAATATTTCTGCAAAAGACAACATGAACTTAACTTGTTATGTAACTTTTCAACATGATAAATAAAAAGTTTCATTTCCACAAGTTCTTTTGTTCCAATTTATGATAGACACACATTTCACATATTAATTGAATAATTTTTTTTTAATGTCAGTTAAGTCTCAACAGGAAAGGATAATTAACAATCATGTGGACACTTAATTCTAAATTTCCTCTTGCATAACATTTATGCAAATGGCAATGGAACCAAATTTCCTGTGCAGTCTTACTGTGCTTCTTAACACATTGTATAAGGAACACGTAACACGTATCGTCAAAAAACGTACTAGTACGTTCTCTGACGATACTTGAGTGCGGGTCACGTACTAGTACGGGTTAGTGTAACAACATGTCGTAGATACAAAAATAACGGTATAACAGGAAAAGGAAGCCGAATCTATATTTCTATTTATATATTTCAATATACAATACAAAAAGTTGGTTAAAAAAATTAACTAATTTTCAATCTATTGAGATTTAGCTGAAGTTTACGCGTAAATTCCGCTTCCGGTACAATTCCGCAGCAATATTGCTGTACCTGCACACAATGTGTTAATTCAAAAATTTTTTTATGCTACTTTCCTTGTAGGATACCAGAAAATTTTTTCAGATGATAACTTTCACATAGAAACTAATAACAATTAATATTTTTGCAATTTTTATTATATTTTATATATAAACTTAAACAGATGATATATTTTATTTAACTAGCAATGAAGATGGTATCACACCAGTTCACATAGCTGCAATATGGGGACGGGTTGACAATCTGAAACTTCTTATCGGCTGTGGTGGTGTACCGTCTCAAAGAGATCTAGATGGGTTGTCCGCTTTTGACTATGCTGTTAGAGAACAGCAATGGGATGTTTATGACTATCTACACAACGTAGAAGATCAGTCCGAAGACTCTTTGAGATCTCAATGTGCTTATTCTATAGATTTAGGTAAGTAACTTTTATTTATGATTATTAATATTTTAATAAGTAATGACTATTGATTCATACTAACTGAAACTTGCCTCTAGTTCACTTAACTTTTAAGTGTGTATATTATTGCAATTGGTTGGTTGATTGGTTTGTTTAAAAAATATATATATAATTAAATTTTCGTTATCCTGTCTTTACAAACACAATTATCCTCATTTATATTTTATAGTATTTTTGCATAGTATTTTTCCAAGAAATTGTACAAGAAATCATTTTTGTATTACTCAAACAAATTAATTGATGTGTGTGAGTGATTTTGCTCATTACAAGTTTTTAAATAAAAGTTTGTGTTTGTAGATTATAGGCCCACTTATAATTTTAAGTATGCTATCCAAAGCACAGATGAGTATGGCATGCAGCATTGACAGGTGCATTTTACACTTAATGTAACCTACTTAAGGGCAATTTAATAAGAAGATTTTATTCCATGAGTCATTTAGTTCAATTGTTGGGTCAAGTGACTGTTAGTAGCACTTGAAAGATTTACTGAGATAACAACTTCTTATTATCCAATCAAATGAAATGATAACAGGACTTATGTTGGCATTATGCTCTTAAAATAAAACATGAGGTTAACATCTGCCTTTGTTAAACCAGTTGGGTAAGTTTTGCTGACAGGTGCAAACAATTCTCATGCAAGCTGCTACATTAACTTCGAGGTCAATTCATGTTTTTAAGAACTCGATGTACGCATGCGAGAAAATTGTTTACTTTTTTTTCTTAATTACAGATAGGGTATTAGTGACTACAGACCAAATGGTCGCAGAATATATACCGTCTAACGATGACCAATTGTGCAATAACACGATTACAAGAAGGTCTGACATGGTACGCGATTGGTGTGACAAAACCAGCCTCGCCATGAACAAACTGTACCCAACTATACTCAACGAAACATACAGTCTGTTTGAAAATGAACACGCTACGTGGGGGAACGCGAAAAGTGGCGATTTTTCCATAGATCTCAATGCAAACAGGAATACGATTTCGACAAACATCAATGACACCGAGGCCAGTTTCAAGACCTGTTCGTCGAGGGAGACTTATAACATAGAGATAAGTGGGATTCAACGATTGGAGAGGACGTTCACCAAGACAAAAGACCACTGCGATTGTGAACAATCGTGCAACGGTGGACAAAGGTTCAGTGTTTACGAGAACTTCTCGCTCCCGGGATCGCCCAGCTGCATCGCACACAGAAACTACAACAGCAAAACCAGTTTGAAGAGATGCAGGAACGGGGGCGAGCTGTGCGCTAAAATGCAGGGCATGACGATGACGTGTGACGGCGCGAAACACGTGGATTTGGACAAGGCTCTGGCCGTGGTCCAGAACGAGACCAACGAGTGGCTGTCGACGTGCAGCAGCGAGTTTCTGTCCGAAACACGAGCTGGCAATACTAGGAGATCGTCTGCCAGCAGCGGCGTAAGCAGCAACTACTCCGGCGGCAACATAGTCATTGCGAACGTCCAGGAGGAGTACAAGTACGAGGATAAGGAGGAAGGCGTGGTGTTGATTGAGAAACGGCTACTCGTCTCCCCAGTTGTGTAAGTGTCATGGTGGTTCAACTCAGTGGCGGTACTAACATACAAGCCCAAAAGCCCGGCTTGCCTAGTAAGGAGTAAAAATTATAAATCTCAATTAGCACATAATTCCCGAATAATGTATTTTTAAATTTGAGTGTTGCGGGAGTTATGTGCTAATTAAGATTTATTAATTTTACTCGTTAGTAGAGCACGCCTTTTGGGCTTGTATGGTAATACCGCCACTGGTTCAACTAACACGTTGGTAGTCTATAGTCGGAATTACGGAACGTTCGTGAAATGCCGGCTTTAGCCGGATATTAATAGACAATATATCGACGCTGGAAAGCGAAAACGTAGTAAATGACACATGTAGTCATTTTTTTAAGAACATTGTTGAAATCAGTAAATTAAACCAAATCGATTGGTGTACATCTGGTGAACAATTTTTGTTTTGCTAGTTACAACGTTCTTGCTTTCCAGCGTCGATATAATATCAAATGTATAGCACATGTTACGCGTTTACATCCAGTTTTAGAGTCTTGATGTAACCTAATGCTAAACCCCTAGGAATTGTATTATTATTTCATTTGTAACACAAAAAAGAAACATTGGTCTATTGCTGGGCAAAGGGTTAACCCTTACCAGACCATTTCGTACCAGCCGGTCCGCATGGATTCACCAGTCCCTTATCCGCTAGTTAGCATTTACTTTAGAAAACCATACTAACGTAACCTATTTTATCCTGTAACTTATGAGTTATAAGATATAATAAAAGTGCAAAACTTCTTAAACATTATTCTTTAAGAACGAAAAGCGATGTCGAGTCACGCTCGACATAGGACCGCAAATTTTTGCCTCCTTTGTATGAAAGTGAAAGTGCATGCTTGTTTCCCACACAAATCATAGTAATCGACAATGTTCTGTAACAACAAGTCCAGTTTCACATCCTGCGTTTGCTCGATTATGCGATTTGCATTTATATAGCACTCCAAAGTTGTTGAAACACTAAAGGAAGTGTCGGTGAACATCATGATGTAATTATTTCGGAACGTATCGAAACAAATAGTTTCAATTATAGTTATATTAGAATTTTGTTGTTAAATTGTAACACAACTACAATTTATGACGTATTATTGGTTGAAAACTACAATGTAAAATGAGTCATCATATCGACGCTGGAAAGCAAAAACGTGGTAAATGACACATTGAGTCATTTTTTGTACTTACATATTTGAAATCAGTAAATTAAACCAAGTCGATTGGTGTACGTCTGGTGAAAAATTTCGGTTTTACTGGTTACTACGTTTTCGCTTCCCAGCGACGATATATATAACTCATTATGGAGTTTTAATATAAATTAACGCGACAAGCCGAGAGAGGAAATTGTTTCATTTTAAAATATCTTACAGTTTGCCCGTTGACGAAGCCGACTTAACTGCGCCGGACCAAACAGTTTCTTCCGTCGCTTCATCCCTCCCATCTTCCATGGATTATGATGTCAATACGCTACGGACGGAATTGATCCGTCTAGGATTCAACCCGGGACCGATACACGAGAATACAAGGACATTGTACTTGAAGAAGCTGAAGACGCTAAAAAAGTCCCAAATTGTCGTGAACAAACAAGGAAAAAGTAGGTGGTATATAAATTAACTTTTTCAAGTTATATCAATGTCAAAATTTAATTGTCGTTTTTATTTGTTTACACATTTTATATTGGTATATTATTTATATTGTAGTTTTTTAATATTTTATAATGCGCTTAAATATATTGAAAATAATATTACATTTTGGAAGAATCTCACAGTTTAGAGGTAAAATATTTGTCTATAAAGTAAATTTGTATGTTCTGTATATATATATCGAGGGTTTACTCCTAAAACCTGCTTAGGACAATTTTATTCTAAAAATGTGTTAAATACAAAAAAATACTTATTTTTTGTGCTTCACATACTGTCAAAATTGAAAAAAAGTTATCTCATGGTAAAAACAGATAAATCGCCAATACTCAATCTATAATAAATTAACTAAGTTTATCACTAAGAATGCAAAATTTGTATCAATCGTTTTTACTTATCTTATAAAAAATATAGTCTTCAAAATATGTCCTAACTTGTGACTATTAATGTATCATCGAATTTCTAACATAAAAATTGAGTGCAAACTTTTATGACTATATCTCAAAACTAAATTTGTTGCATTTAACAAGTTTTCGCAGTAAACCCGCGATATACCAAATGATGTATCAAGAAATCAATTTGCATCATAAATAATTTCTATAAATTTAACAAATAAGCCTTTTCATTCCAAATGTGGACAAGAGTAACAAAGAACCTGTAAAAATTTACAGCATACAGCATAGAATTAGAAAGATCTATAAAGAACTCGGATTGGTTGAACGATTTAACACCGTATATGGAGTTGGAAAGGAAGGCACGTGCGGACTTCGCAAATCCTAACAAGAAATGGCGCGAGGGTACGACGAAAACTTCCTTCACCTACCTGCTGCTGGACCCAAGGCTCACAGACAATTTGCCAGTCAAAGCGAGCAAACAAACCCACCATGAATCGTGGACAACCTTCATCAACTCTATATTCTATGTGGGAAAAGGTACTATCATCTGATTTTTTTTTTGTTTCTTTTAAACGCATATCGTATTTAAAAACCGCCACTTACGCGGATATGAAAGTTCAAGGTTAAACAGAACAAAGGTACTATAATAACATTGCAAGTCAAAATCAAAACATATTCATTTATATATCATCAAATACAAATCATCTTTAAAAAAAACTACCACTATTATATAATAATTTAATCATACATAAATTTCTTTCTGGATCTCTTAATCAAAGAATTACTTATAGATCCATATTATTTATGATGATGATCATGATTGAAACTATTTGCCCCAGTAGAGAATCGAACCCATGACCCGCGATGCCGGAGCCAACAGCTTAGCAACTACAGCATCCAAGTCATCAAACGTTTAAAACACTCCTCATCATTCAAGCTAAATATTACAGTTTAAAGACTGCGCGACATGTTGACGGAAAAATGTTATTATACGATTAATGAATTTTTATTAAGTCAATTTAAATATATATATATATTTTATTTCCTTACATTGTAAATACTTTATGCCTGTAGACCTCGCCTACCTATATTTTGCAAATAAATTATTATTATTGAAACGATTTGTCCAGGCAAACGCTCCAGGCCGTATTCGCACCTGTACCAGGCGCTGACGCTTTGGAAGCGCGACTTCAAGACCTCCAACGACAAGAAGGTCCAGCACATACTGGACATATGGTCGGACAAGGTCGGCGTGATATGTCTGCACATATTCCAAAACGTGATACCGGCGGAGGCGTTCACGTACGAGGCGGCGATGATAGATGTCCTCGGCGTGCAGAACTTGAGGAACCTGAAGAGCGGTAATTACTACGGCGTGGCCGCCTCGTGGCCCTTGAAAGAGCGACGCATGCTGGGGTTGTATCTGCTCTACAAGGCGTTGCAGATCTTCCTGACCGAAGGCGAGCGACAATTGCGCCCCGACGACATAGATTAGTGATACTTTTATCAGTGAATGCATTTGTGTATTACGAAACGTAATAGAATTCTCAGTATTATAATTATTAGGGCGTATCAAATACCATAGATTGTAGACTTGCCGTAATTTAACTTGATGTTATTATTTTTAATTTAACCTTTTATTTTAATGTTGACAAATTTCTGTACCTGTGTATGTAGTAAATTGCTATTTCTTAATAGTTTTCCACTTCCTGAAGGCAAAGATTTTAAATGTACAGCCAAAGATGTCTCTTTAATCTATTATTTTTAAGATTAAACCATAAATTAGTTTACAGCAATGTTACAACCTATTTGCAGCATTTTTAACACCTTAATGCACATTTTTTTAATCAATTTAGGTACAAAAGCTTCTTTAAACCTAAAAAAATAAATTAAATTATTTAAATTATATTTATATATTAACCGTGACGATACCGTGACCATACGGATCTGTAATATTTTGCGACACATAAAATTAGTGACCGTGGCGTTCACGGAGCTGCACAATTCTGCTGGTAAACATTTCCCGTATATGTCACGGAGGTGTGCATTAAGCGGTTAATTGACTAATGATAAGCTTTAACTTTATTTATTCACCAATAAATATAACTTAAATTAGCGTTACCACAATTTTGTACTTCTTTTATACTTCACCTAGTCAATTTTACTAAAACTACTAATTTTATAGCATAATTTACATATAGCAATAATGTATTACACGTAAGTATGTAACGTAAGATATACAAATAAAACGCATCACTAAGAAATAATTTATTTTTATTATTCCTTTTAACGTCTCCAATTCTCTTCTAAGGAAAGCAAAGTTTGCTTTAGTTACATCAAAAAAAAAAATACACAAATATTAATATATAGATACACACACAACAATTAAAGTTGTGCTACCATTCAGCCACTGATACAGTACAAATTATTAACGATAGCAATTGTCGCCTATTTGCATCGATCTATAGTAAAAAGAAAACGATCAGTCTATATTGTTCATTCCGTCGACAATACTCGAGTGTTGCATGAGATCAGATTAAGATAACCATGCTCTCGGAATATTCATACAAAAAAAATATAGTTTATCGCACATTACGAGCGGTCACAAAACAATTGCTTCCCTGCAATTCTGTTATGCTTTTCGCATATGTTCATAGTACCTCGATTGGAGAACAGAATAAGTAGAATTTGCGAGAATATTCGAATTGAATCTATAAATAAATAACATCAGAGAGCCCGTCTGCGTCCAAATGAAATTATTTATTTACCGTATCACAGAATAGACAGCTGTCAATATCTCGCCACTTAAATGAATAAAATAGAGCTTATTCACATTGCATCTTGACTTTATCGCATTGATGTTAATTTATTATTAACTTTCACATACTACCGTTTAAAACCAGATGGTCGTCGTACAACAAGAACGGACCAAATTATATATTCGTCTTAACTTAGGAAATAACAGTTTGTACTGAAGAAGCTCTAACTGTTCCGATTTATATTATAAACATTATTTAGGCAGTAGCACATTAATTTTGGGAAAAAGCAATTTTTTTTTTCTTTTCTATATTTAAATTAAACTAGGAAGGTCTGTTTGAAAACAAATTCACTGGTTCACATTGTTTCAAGTATTCGATTTGTTAAATTTATTGAACATAGGTATTTAGGCCCCGCATTCTATATAAATATCGGTTTTGTTTATGAGACAGGTACACGCGTACATTGACTAAAATGTCATTAAATTATAGTGAATTAGTCTACACATATTTATGCAAATCTCTAGTGTTATAAATGTCACTACTTAAGTTGATATTCCTCCTAACTCTTGTCTCACAATGCTCTTTATTAATAAATAGGAAACATGAAAAAGGTAGACACGAAAAATATTGCAACAGTCGCGTGAACGTACCGACCGGAAGACTGTTTTTGTGTGAAACAAACACCCACGCATTAGCGACCTCGACCTATCCGGGAATCCTAACCCAAACAACATTAAATCGTAAAATTGCTGTACTTAACTATCGTGCTGTATTGAGGGTACGGAGACACTAGTCGATTGCAATAGAGAATATCGGAGTATGAGATTTTTTTTTTCAATTCTTTACAATAAACATCATAAGCCTGACATACATTAACGCACAGCGATATTCAAACACTCCACGATCCTATAGGTTGCTCTCTACGTTATATATAAATAGTCGCTCCTCATTATTATCGAGACAAGAGTACGATTTGTGCACGCTACGACTCAGATCACATTGACGCCTCCAAACTTATACTATGCTTATTTTTAATCTCGTTAAACTAATCATTTAAAACCTACGCATGCTTGCTTTCGCGTTCGTTACTTTGTGGAATGCAATTATCATCAGAGAGTTCTCGGTGATCACACGATCGTAACGGCGGCCTTGGGGCTCGGGGCAATTCGAAACGTCAGTACAACGCCCGGAGTGAAATCGGAAATTCGATGTTTTATATTACAATAAAATCGCACGGGACTCTAATGTAGGGGTAATTTACACATAACACTAATATATACATAACTAGTTTGTGCCATCACTAGTTAACATATAAAAGAAAAAGAAATCCAGAAACGGTTACGAATGGGGGACAGCGAGCGTAACGTCCATAGCGCGTCCACACCACCGATGCGCGGCCGACACAGTTCACAACATCCAATCGGGAGTCCACGAAGCACAACACTATTCGACTTCAGGTCACTGTCGGTCCGGACGCACCAATAACATTCAGGCCACACTTCGCGTTGATGAGGCGAGACCACAGAGTCCGGGGTATGGGGAATCACCGGCCGAGTTCGACTTGTCCGTTCGCACCGTTCACTTCACTGACGGCCGATGTCCCTCCGGGTTCCGTCGACGCCACGGTCAGTGTTCTCTCGCCGCCGTCTCCGGCCGCGTTCCGTCAATGACTCCGCGGCGTTTCTCTCGTGTAGGGTCCCTATCGGTGGGGGTATCTGGCTCATTTGGGGGGCGTCGGGAACGAATTGACCACCGCTTGAGTGCTCGCTAACACCGCTGCCGCTGCAAAACACAATCCTCCATTAGTGCGTGCCTCCACCCCACGCCCTCTCTCCCCTTCTCTGGTATTCGGGAAGCATCTCTACATTGCAACTATACGGGTTGCGCGGGGCTCGGCCGCTTATCAGCCGAATGCTATCGCGCCCCTGCAAGCAATCACATCACACAGTGTTAGAAGCGAACGACATCCCATCTCTAAACGGTGATGTCAGCAGAGAAGTTTCGTTCGTTACTATGTGTATAAACACTGTTATTTTCTAGCATTTATGGGTTACACAATGTTTATATATAATGATACAAAAACATATTGGTCAGTTAAAACAATAAAACCGATAAACTATCCGTATTTATTAAAATATTGATAATTTTAGATCTTATCACAATAAAAATTTACAATAATGAATTTAGCGCCAATAATAGTCGTAAAAAAACATACGAGAAAATAAGTATTATATAATGACAGGTAAGCAATAGTAACATGCACAGCTAATTTAATGTCGATTTGTACATGCATATTCAAATAAGACATCATCCACTCTTTCAAAATGAATGTGGATCAAGTTCAACCCTAAACCACTCATTTAGCAAAAACTCAATGGAACGAACGTCGAAGTAATTAGCATATTTACAATATGTGAACTTTAATTATACTACCAGGCGCGCATGAAGCGACAGGAAGGATGGGTCGACTTGACTTACCGGGATACGGCGGCGGGTAAAGCGGATAACCGAGCCCGACGTGAGTGTGGTGGTGGGTGTGCACGTGCCGCTGGGGGGGAGGCGAGCGGGCGCCCTCCTTCGGGGCTTCGGCGCGTGGTCCCTTGCCCACGGGCGATTTGGCGTGCTCCTGCAGCTCGTGGATCTTATGCGCCCCGTGCGCCCCGTGCCCGCTGTGGCCGCCGTAGTACTGCCCCGGGGGGATCAGCTCCAGCTTCCCCGGGGCGCCCGGCCGGGACAGGTCCTCCGGCGCGTGATACCGCGGCACCGTCCAGCCTCCCCCGTAGCCCCCCACCAGCATCGGGCTCAAGGGCGCCCGGTACACGGGGTCGAAGGGCAGCGCGCCGTAGTGCGGCGGCTGCATGTAGGGCGGCAGGTAGTACTGGGAGGTGGGCGGCGGCGGCGGACCCTGGGTCTCGGTCGTGGGCTTCTGGCCCTCCTGTTTCACCTGTAAGCATACACGATATCAATATTCAATTCAAATGATGTCTTAAAAAGTGTCTACAGATACATGTGTTTTATTTTTAAATATGGTGACGAGACCAGCACTTCACGCGCCTGATTCTAAGCGACACGCCTGCTCAAAACACCACAGGCCTAATATTTTATATCTCTATGGCCGGTAATTCGGCTGGCAACATTCTCCTTCAAACCGAAACACTCTAATGCTTAAACATTAATGCTTAGCTATTGGTAATATAGCTAGCAATACAGAGGTACCAGTCGGACTGCAAAACAGCCCCACCACTCAGAATGAGTGTTCGAATCGAAAAAGAATTATATTATATTGTGTGAGAATCAATAACATTTTTATTGGTCACCCCTTGGTATCACCCCTTAAACTCATCCCTCCTGGATGAGGGGAATAAGTTACGAATGAAATTAAACCTGGTACTAGGACTACATAGCTTACCTTGACGTCCTCTTTGGGTTTATCATCCTTGTCCTTGGTTGGTGGCTTGTGGGCGGGCTGAGGGGCACGGGGAGGCCCTGCCCCTCCAGGGCCCCCAGGGTTGCCAGGGGGCCCGGTAGGTCCAACACACGGCGGCACACCAGCTTTCGGATCGCCGCCTTCTTTGCGCCTCTGCTCCAAGCTCATATAGTACCTAATAATAGAGTACCATTTATGAATACTTTCGCAAGATAAGATATTGATGAGATTTAGAGTGATATTCAATCTGTAAGGATGAAAAATAGCCTTCGCCTTAGATATATTACGTATCTCTCTCAGAATCTTCTAAGCACTTTAAGAGTAAGTCGTGTACCAGAAGGTAAGCGATAAGCTTGCTTATTACAACAAAGTGACATAGGATTATGTACAAGTTTTATATATATAGTATATCCGACGTATGATGATACATGAGGAGCTGACGAACAAAACTGGTCTAACTGTTACTATATGACTACACAAAAAAATAATGACGGAATGTGGACGAACGGATGGGTGAAGTCCAGTTTTATTCCCAAGCTCCGCGCATGTAATCATACTCGAAACATTTCCCTTCAAACCAGAAGAGAGTAATCAGTAATTTTAAAGTTTTCTGTCTGTGTATATGTGTATGTATATATCTATTTATGTATATATATTTATTTATATACGTAATCGTGTACGCATATGCATCTATATTTTGTTGCTCGTATTGCTTATTTATCATTTTCTTTTTATTTCTATTTTTTCATGTACCAAATCCTCTCTGTATCACCTTAAGGTTTACTGGTAGACATTGCCATTGGCATTAAGTACGACTTTGTACATGAAGGATAAATAAATTGTTTACACACTTAACGATTTCTACCGCTAAACTGTGTGACCACTTTTGGTGCATTAGCACCTATTCTTCTAAATAAACAACACCTACCTCCTCAGTTCCTCCTCCCTCGTGTGCGGCGGCCTCTGGAAGGCGTACGAGCCCATCTGTGCCTTCATCTCTATGCTCTCCTTGAGGATCTGGTGGTTCTCATTCGGCCGGGCGGGGTTCTCCTTGCCTTCGGGCGGTCGCGGTTTGCTCTTGTCCAACGGGCTGGGCGTGGTCTTGGCGCGGTCTGGCTCCGGGTGGGATTTGGCCTTGTCCTCCAAGGGGTTCCCCGGCGGCGCCCCAGCCTCCACGTTATAGGGAAAATTTGGGACGTAGTTGTAGGGGTAGAAGTGCTGCGGCAGCACCTTCTGCGGACCCCCCTCCGGCTTGACGTCCTGCAACCATTTCCATTCGGACATTATTTGCATTGTCGAATAAAAAACATTGTCGTCGATAAGTTTTTAGCTTTAATTGAGTCGACATGATCAATGAATTATTCTGGCTACTATGAGCTAACTCTGAACTGACATTATTAACAGATTGATTCTGAGGGTGTCTTTTTAATTGACAGATCAATCCATGCCGCAATTCAATATTTTATTTAAAAACGGCGAAATAATGAAAGTTTTATAGAAAATGGTAAACAAAAAAAATTGCGTTATTGATGTTCGGAGGAACCAAATTATCTTAAGTGTTTAAAGCCAAAAGTTAAAGCCAATTTTTTTATTCAAAATTGGATTGATTTGCAATTACTTTTTGAAACCTTGATTCTACTACCTGTTCGGAAAAAAAACTCCTCAGTCCAGAGAAGAATAGGCGATAGAAACTCAGGGGGACTTTAATCCTTTTTTTTTTTAATTACGTTGACAATTTTTATAATTTTAATATTTGAAATAGCCTGGAGGCGATCACATCATTCCCAAGCTGTGCTATCTTCAATGAAATCATTTACTATTTATTATACACAAAGATTCACAGACACACTATAATACAGTAAATGATTTCATCATTAACACACAAACGTTCTTTAATTTTTTTTTAACTTAGCAATAGGAGCTTTTTTCGACGTTTTCTGGAATCCTATTTTAAAAACGTTTATATCGCCTATAAAAAGAGTTACTGACTCGTTATAAATGAGACTTGGGTAAGGGAAACTTGTTTTTGTTTCTAGTATTGGTGTAGAACTTGTTTCTAAAAACATTCAGACAGATTCTAAAAGGAAATATTGTAGAGACATTTTTAATCTATATATATTAAAACGTGAAGAGAAAACTTTGGTCCCCTCTTACAGCCTATTGCGTTCGCAGAAGAGAATGAAATTTGTCAGTTATAGTTTATAATCATAATTTTGTAGACATTATTTTTTTATGTTTTTTATAAAATATATATTGAATTAGATAAGCTAATTCGTTTACGTTTATCATATATATACGTTATAACTTCTAAAGTCAAACATTTTATTTGTCAAATCATAAATGTCATAGTAAAAAAACTAAGTGTTAAAATACATATACAGGGCATTCATGTCATTGTTTTGTAATTTAATATGAAAATACCTTAAGATCGGATTTCGGGTCTCCCTTGCCGAGCTCCTCTTTGGATTTGTCGGCGCTCGGTGGCGGCGCGGAGGGCGGGTGCGTCGGCGGCAAGTACTGCGGCTGCCCGTAGTACTGGCAATGGCAGAATGGACATCATTTAAATGATTGTTATTTTATCTCGTCGTTAAATCACTAAAATAGACAATTAACTGCCAGGTACATTTTTAATAGGATAATCGATATCCGCTATCGATTTTCTGTTCAGCAAATGCACAAGATTTCGCGCGCGCACGTTTCATTTAATAACGTTTATTATGATTTTGGCACGAATGCCAAGAGCGTGTTCAGAATGAAAAACAAATGTGTGTTGTTGTTTTTTTTTTGTTGCACTTTGTTTTTCCATCGAAATGCAGACGTGAGCGGTGTTATACGCGAATTTTAGACGAACTTTTTGGATTTTGTCAACGTTGAGTGTGACTTGTATTTTTAGTTCTGAAATAAGTAATATTATATAAAACAAGTGTATATAATGTACACTTTTAATAAATCGCGTTTTAAGTGAATGAAAATAATATAAATAAAATTAATTATGTAATTAGCAAATTAAAGATACTGAGGTACACCAGGCTTCCATAATTGTATGGGGCGGATGTATTACTTTTAGTAAGAATAATCGAACATTTGTTCTAATCCGCATCGCAACGTAATTTACGAAACTCAAGGTCGTTTTAGCAGTTCGTCTGGTGTTACTCGTTCCAGTATTGTGAATCGTCTCGAGGTCGAAAACGCAGTAATTCTTATCCGTTGAGAGCAGACCATTGCCCTTTAGCTATCTCGATTTGTTTATGAATTTATAACTTACTGTCGAGCGTTTAATATTAATAACTTAAAATAACTAACAAGATCCTTTTGTTTGCATATCTAGCACGCCGGTTAATAGTTCTTTGCCTTTACATGTAATGAAAATATCATAGCACATATAAGACGGTTCGTCATATATCGAATTAATTAATTTGATGTCCAGTATTCGTTACTGATATAACTTTTATCCATTCCGGATAGAATTTGTAGTGACATTCACGTGTAAGACGATTATTATGAAGATAAAAAAGCTTAAGCAGAGACCTTTAAAAACTAAGAGAAAAAAGTATCAGTTGGTAACCTTGTGCTCTTAAGGATAACGTGGCATTTTTCGGTTGCATTGACTTAGAAGGTTATAATTGAACAGCGTTAGAATAATTGCGGTAGAATAATTGACAATTATTAATTATAGGTGGTCTCTGATCTTTGTATCGATCCGATAGACAGTCAAGACGGACTGTGCAATCCAATAAAAATCGACGTATTCCCGTAACACGGTATCCGCGAGTACCAGAATATCATAACCGCGGGAGAGTAAAGGTAAAAAAATCCTGAAAAAACTAGACGTGTTCCTGTAAAGCGGTATGTGCAAGAGTACCAGGAGCGTATGAGGCGGACGAGCGAACTCCTATATTGTAAAAAAAACAACTGCTTAGCGTTAGTATAATCGGCAAAAGCAGTAATTCCGCAGATATACTCTGCGACCTTTCTATCTATCGATGAGATTGAGACGACGAGAGAGAGAGACGAGAGCAGGAGCCCATGAGCGGGCGAGGGTAAAGAAAAAAATCCTGAAAAAAAATCGTCGTGTTCTTGTAAAGCGGTACGTGCAGTAGTGCAGTGAGTACCAGGGGCGCATGAGCGGGCGAGAGGACTGACCTGGTGGTACACGGGGAAGGGGCGATGACCGGGCTCCGCGTCGGGCGCGCCCTCCGGCGGGGCAGCGTCGTCCGATAT
>DWHO01000583.1:0-19124 GCA_018247575.1 Eurytides lysithous rurik
CCTCTTATCAATTCGGGCCACTCTTTTCAACCATTTGCACCATAAACTTATGACGTAAACATCTATTTTTCGAGAAAGAAAACTCATTTCCTTGAATGAATATTGCTAAACCTTATCAAACAGAAATTTGCGAAAAGCAAACAGGTAAACAGAATACTGTGTTTACAAGCAATCAACACTTGGTGGACAATTGTAGAGCTTCAAAGGTAGATAAAACAAATAGAGGACATGTCCACTGTACCTCCACTGTAACCTCCACCGAGGGAGGGTTATCTTAGAAGGCCGTTGTGGGCACCGCAAGATGTTCTTTATGCATTAGTAATGTCTGCTAATTGAAAAGGAATTAAAATTTTATCCGTGTCACATTCTATTTATGAAATGTTGAATGTAAATGATAGTTTTAAATTCGTATCGTATGCTATTAGATTTTCAGGGCGAAGAAGGCATTGTAACAGGCACCCCACATTGTTAATAATTCGTAAGTTTCACTCCGGTGCACTCACAATAGCGATTCATTATCATTAATGCCTCGGCCCAACGGAGATATACGATACGGCGCACTGATTGACCCCGCATTAAAATTACACAGAAATAGCTAAAGAAAACGGAAAACACTAAAAGGGCCACTCGCTTTCTTTGTTCCTACTCGCGCACGGGATATCAAAAATTTATAACACGGTGAATCGATAGCAATCATGGTCAGCGTTTACAACGTCATGGGCAGGGATTGCACGTAAACGTGGTCGGGAAACATTTAATAGCCGCTTTAATTCGTTAGGTTAATTTCGAAGGGGCGAAGCGGGTGTAGGCGATGGTCGCCGGAGGGTCGAATAAATATGTCCCAAAGAGTTAAGTAGTAGGAGTACAGTGCGGAGACCGCGTCCGACGTTTGCTCTTCTCCTCGTGTTGTTGCACCACTTATTACACACAAAGTTCCGCTAAAGTTTTCCCCGACACTCGAGCGCGAGTTTAATTTAGCCGATAGTGTAAATAAAGCGGGTGAAGTGGGAAGTTTAGCGGCGAGACGGCCCCTGGTGGCGCGGCGTCGCTCGCCGCGGTCGAGCGATAATAACCCGCCGCCCGGGACTTTCTTATTAATCGCGAACGACAAATTTTAACGACAAGAATTAATGAATCTCGTTACATGGGTTAATCCCCCAGTCGTAAAGTGCGCGGCGGTTGTTAAGGTGTGTAGGGCGGGCGGCGGCCGCACACCTACATTACATTGCCTCTTAAAATGGTCTTTATTGTTGTAAGTCTGTACGTGTTTGCACCACTGTGCTATTATGATGTAAACATTTCTTTGATTCATCCCATTATTTACGAAACATTAGTATTTTTTTAACAATTTATTCGTAAACTATTTAGTATGTAACATTTTATCATTCACATTCATTTTCACTTTTTTTTACTTTATTTAGACGATGGCAAGATTGATATTTTAGTAAATAAAAACATTTTAAAATTAAATTTGTACCTCAGATTATGTGTAGGCGGCGAGATGAAGTTAGCGGTATTGCGACTTGACTGAGGGGCTCCGAGATATATTGCCCAGTTAACGAGCATGTGTGAATGGAACTTTATTGTAATTGCCTTTTGTAAGATCGGGACAGGGTCATTACGATCCGTCCTCACGGTCTGACCTCCATTTGGTGGAACTTACTTTCGGATTTTATGCGACAATACGTATACACGTACGGAATATTTTGTATATGACCATACAATCGTCAAAAATGATTAAAACACATAAGAAGTCGCCTTAAATGGTAGACTAAATGAAATTGCTACATACTCTTAACTTCATTTAGGTGAGAAATAGATACATTTATAAAATACACGATTTCAATTATGTTTAAATGAGTCGTTGATATTGAATCCTATCAGCGGGAGGAGGTAATGCGTGTATATTCATCAGGCGAAGAGGCGTGCGGTACATTAGGGGGTTCTGGCGGCCTCAAAGCCAGAAGACTGATTGTGTCTATTCGCAATTTCTCTCCTGCCCTATTCTCGCGAGCTAAAACTAGCGAGTTTTCCACCGCGTTATTAAGCGGTCGCTTCCACATTTGTCGTTATAATGGAAACGTGTTACTAATTAATTTCGCCCGGGTCGTCGTTGATGTGGAAACGCGTGCCTATTAAACGATTGCGAAGGGTGCGTTGTCAGACCATGTTTGTACTGGACGCATAATTTTCGCATATATCCCACAATAATTTCTACCGTCATCGTTACTGTTGGCGTTCAGTTGGCGAACGCGAAAATTATACGTAGTCCGGTTACAAACGCTCTCCCCATTAAGTAGAAGCGAACTCATTCTCGGTAAGACTAATCAAATAACAGTCTCCCCATCGGCCTCCCCTCCGGCTAGCCCCCGCCTCGCGGCCAGTGGTCATCTCTCTTATCGATTGTGGTGGAATTCGTGCAGGGAATGCTATATTTCCCGGCAATCGTTACAAAAGATAAGACTTTAATTTTCTACGAGGCAACTGGAAAATTGTCGGTGTAGTTCTTCGCTGTTTTGCGCCTGGCAAAAAATTTACCGCATTCCCCCGATGCTTTGTAAATATTTTCTTTTCAACCATAGGCAGGCTTGTTTAATTGAGGTTACATTAAAAATAAATTGAAAACGTTGCATCTTTTATGTATCTTATTTTTTTAATTACATATCTAGATCATATTAGTTAACAGTATAATAGTATGTTATGTGTTGCTTCTTTACCTAATTTAAATTACTTGTTTTACATGATTCATTACACTTTTTTAGAAGACTACTTAATATTTAAATATTTAAACCTTTGATACAGCGTGATCAGCGACAAAAATCGACAATAAGTATAAACACAGCAAATATTGGTATAATAAAAAAAAAATACAGTTCATTTAACATATATTTCTTAGTGGATAACATAACGTGACAAGTTATATCAGATTTTTAGCCCCATTTACAACTAAAGCATCGATGCCACTTAGAGTTGAAAACAGTTAAAGTAAATTTGATGCCTCATTTTTTGTTTTCCTTTAGTGACTTATGACTAAGCTAAACTATACAATGATTTTGATTGGTACAAATAACGTGATCATGAACATATATTATATATTTTCGTTTTTTTTACTTGGAAATAATACCAAATTCTAAAATTGAAATTAAAATTATTGAATTATTTATTAAATGGGCACCTTCGCTATGCCGAGTTGTGGATAAGATCCTACCGGGGCACGTATTTGTCTGAACTAAAGGTAATTATTTTACGATCTGGGATTCAACTAAAACTTTGAATGTAAAACATCCACGAAGGAAAATTAACAGGATAGTCTTTACAATAATTTACAGCACATTATTATATAATACGATTACGGATTATAAAAGCCAAATTATGTAGACTACTTTTTCCCTTTTGTTTTTATTTTTAAAAGAAGCTGCTAAGACCCTGTTGTAAGGTAGTAATATTTTCAGTCATAAAGACGTATTTCATACACAATTTTTAAAAATTCCAGTACTTATCTGTACTTCGTGCAAATATTTGTCCCGAGTGGGAACCGAACCCACAACCTGCGACGCCGAAGGCAATAGCGAAGCAACATTGCTATATGTGGATTATTGACATTATCCTTAAATAATCGGAAGTAGAATCTCATAATCTTTTCTCTTTGTTTTTATTACATCTGTTATGTAGTTTTAAAAACTAATTGTTTGTTAATTTTATAAAGAAATGATGGTAGTAGACTCTCGTGAGTTTTCAAAGCAAAGCTCGAATTGAACTGAGAAATTCCGTCTATGTGTTCAGTTTTGAAATTAGTGGCGTTGAGCAGTCAGAGTGGGCAGGCGGGACTGGGTGTTTCCACCGGTTCGTTCCGCCATGTAATTCTAATGAGTATTAGTGTCGTCCGTCTAGCTCGTGTCGTCCACCCCGCGTTACGGCATCGTTATGTTACCTTATAAATACCTCCTCACATTGATATAGAAATGCTGTCATGCTAAAGTTGTGTGATTGCTGTGCTTTTGTAACTGTGGAGCAAATTCAAAAAAAAAGAAATTAAAAGTCGGATAACATACGGTTCGTAAAATGTTTCGTATTTTCCTTGATTCAAAAGTACTACTTAAATTAATAGTATATCATTTTAGAGATTCTATTACCCAGTTTCAGGCATATGAGGTCTTATATACAATTCGAAAGGAAGTGTTTGCAAAAGAAGATTGTGGGATCAAGAAAGGGATACCTTGCTTTATTTTTCCTATTTAGCCAACACGTTTAAGTATTATGGACGCAAAGAAAGAAAAAAATTTAACAAATTTGTTCAATAGCTTTATGTAATTAAATTTGCGACGCGGTTAGTTTCAAATAGTTATTTCACAGAATTTGTTTGATTTTCATGTATTGTATTGTATTTATTATCTGTAGGTACTAACAAATAAAAATCCTAATTAGAAAATATGATGACGCTTGTTATTTTTGATATAATTTGACTTGGGATATTATGAATATTTACGTATTGTTAAAATTTTCGTGACAAACTTGGCATCAAATTGAATTAATTTATAGAAGATATTTATAATCTTTATTGTTAATTAAAAAAAAGGAAATTTTTAGTGGACCATTGAGCATGAGAATTTTATCTAAATACACCCAATGACGGTTTTTGAAATGAAAGGTCATTAGAGAACACGCGCTGTGCTTCTCTGTACATACAACGCTTCACTGGACTGTGAAAATGATTTTGATTTGACCCTTTGCAGGGAGTCTCTACCGCAAAATTACATTTCCATTTCTGAGCTCGCTTTTCAACGTGTATAACATCATTTTTAACATCATCTTCATTAAAATCTAACTATAGGCGTTGATTCGTTATTAAATGATTAGTGAAATATTTGTAAGTGGCGTGTAACTCCAATTTTGGGAAAACCCATGGCGTAAATTAGACAAAAGATGTGGTAAATTTGCAATTAAACGTATTAAACGAGTTACAGGTTAAATGTAATAATAAGGCTGCAGGTAAATATAAATATATTTTTCTTATTTCAAAAGAATTAATATTTATTAACCCTCTTTAAGTTATTTTTAAGGTAGTAAGTTATAGGTAAGTAAGGTAAACTGGTATTTCTAATACCTACGCCTTTTTTCTGTATTAATTTCGGCAATAGCGTGATTATAAAGAATTCTGTACGTTTCTTTCGCGAGCATTCGGTAAATATTATAATTGTATAATTCTTTTATACTAAGAAAAAAAAGGTCGACTTGTAATTTATTTAATTCGTTTAATGAAAAAAAAAACTCATAATTTCAACATCGGGGCGACGGAGCGTAATGGGGCTCTTATCCGTAAATGTGGCGACGGAGATAATTTAATTCCGGGAGTATCTTCTCTCATTGCTGATATATTCAGCAGCATATTCCCATATGTGCGTAATTCTGCGGAATGGCAAAAAAGGTCTGTTTGAGGGGTGAAATATGTAAATTTATTGTCTTGGGCGGCAACGCGCGGCAGCTTTGCGCGGCGCCCCCGTCATACGCCGACACGTAGGATAAAGGAAATGTTAATGCGCGCAATTTATGTGCTTTTCTATGATTTCGCTGAATCGGCCCCGCCGTTTCCCCCTTTATGGCTTAGCGGAAAGGCGATCTGTCTAAACACTGGAGTGTATTTGATGTACTTTAAGACTTCTTCAAGAATAGATTAAAATGACAATTTAAATCGTTCAGGACTACATTGAAATATTCACATTACTTTTGATTAAAGGCAAAAATTATATAAACTTTCGAAACACTGATTTCAAATGATAGAATTGAATTACTGCGAATCCACGGTCGGTTGACAAACAGCGTCGAATACCCAATCTGTTCCCCTCGCGATGCGCATTGACTAATTCACAAAGGCCAAATGTGACATAATACCAGCATAATTCAATGTTTTGCTCACCATATTGTATTTTATTTATGAGTTATGCCCCGTTGAATGTCTGGCCACCCTTTCCCTCCTTCCCAAAAACATCGCCTCCTCCCTGTCGCTCATCATATCGAGGGTGTCTTTCATCCCGGCTGTATGAACGGATGGTTAAATAGTACGAGTTAACTTACACCGCATCCGCTATGCGTCATTTAGGGGAACTGTGAAGTTCTTTATGCTTATAATGTAGACAATTTGTATATATTCATTCGCTTACACGAACAGCAGTAAGAAATGGGTTGAGAGGGTGTAGTGTAAAATTAAGGTTAAACAAACAGATAAAGGCTAAAACTAAATATTATTTAATAATGATTCTAATATTTAACAATGTTTAACTATTTTAATAATTTACAAAAATGGTTGATTATTAGTAAATTATCATGTTTTTATAAATTTTGTTAGTAAACTTTATGTACAACAAATGGCTTTATTGAACATGTAAAAATGTAAATTTAAACCAGGATTTAATCTTAGTTTTCGGGTCTACCTTACAATATTCTTAGAAGATATACCAGAACTGTATTACAAAATTAACAGATTTTTTTGCGTTAATAAATATTTTCAATGATTTTAAAGTTACTTAAATGATTAAGAAAGCTCTGATATGAGAAATGAAATATATTTTACTTTTCAGATATAAAGTTATAATATTAATAATACCGCGGGCCAGCCACAACACAGTTCCGTTATAACACAACGTCATCCTAACCAACGCTCCCGTTTAATTTAGGAGGGATAACTGTCAATATTTAAATTTTTAGACATCGCCCAGACAGACGCGAATTCCGGTGCTTTACCAATTTGTCTCTACAAATTCACCAGACAAGTTGGAACTTGCTACCGATCGTGGAAAACATTCTAATCACCAATTTATTATCGATGATCGATTTAATACAAAGGGACTTCGTTAACGGTGAAATTAATTCCGTAGCCGTCCTGATTAGTAGTTAGTAATGTTTCTTGATTGTAAGCGACACGATCGCGTGCCTGATTGTAAGCGAGACGATTGCCTTTAATGTTATGAGGCCGGAGAATATCTTGAACGAGTTCAACTCTTTTTTTATGGATTAGGAGGCAAACAAGCAATTACCTCACGCAAGCGATCACCGCCGCCCATGGACTTTCACAACATCAGACTTGCAGGTGCGTTGCCAGCCTTTAAGGTAGGAAGAAGGTGATCAGAGATGAATGAATGAATGATATATCTCTATGCCCAGTAATTAAGCAGGCTACACATGATTGGAACACACGCCTTAAATATTTTATTCAATAATCTCACTTTTAAAAGCAAATAATGACAAGAATAAGCGGAATGATATATATGATAATCCCCGAATTAAAAACAAAACACTCATTTCAATTTTTGACATTAATCTAGCCATTTTTTAATCTGTGCAACGTCACAACTTGTGGCTTGTGGTAGTGATTATTAGCGGCAAATTGCAGCAGATGATGGAACAGACGAAATATCTGCCGCTGTAATATTTCAGAGGATGATAAAGTTTAGTGACAGGCGGCGCGTGCGCCCCACAGGGGTCCTTGGATTTACATTCGAGATGCTGTGATTCACTAAGGGTGAATAATATCAACGTACATGCTTCGTAGTTAATAAGTTAATATGTCTCACCATGAGCGCTAATATCTATTGTGTTTTGGTTGTTTTTTGCGCGCTTTTTTTATTTATCTTCATCCTCCTGTCATTATAAAAAAATATATAAGTTTTATATCTTTCGATCATGCTTATTCTATTTGATGGTCAAAATACTGAGAAATTATTTTGGTCGCAGTTATATTTACGAAGTATACCGCGTGTTATCGATAAATAATTAAGAAACTTGGGAAATAAGCGTGGTAGTCTCATTTATTATTCTTTATAAGGAAACAAAAGCGAGGGTTAGCCGTAATAAGGCTCCGCCACCTCGCCGGCTTATCTTTATTGCCTCCAACCCACGTAGAATAATAAATCGTTTTCATCAAAAACAAATACTCGACAGTTTTTGCCGGAGTCGAGCGAACGGGCGGGAGGGTGGCAATTTTCCACCCCCATAATACAATATTTTCCGACATTTTCCACGGGAATACAGTTTCGAATCGCTCGTTCGCAACCGGCAGGTTCCTTTAATGTGTATTTTTCGTCCAATCAGAGAGCGGCGAGAGTCTCGATATTACCTCAACTGTCACACATAAAGTGGAAAATATGGTCGGCAGATGTGGAGATCGCGGGGGTGGGTAGGGGTGAGCGCAGCGCGAGGGGGTGCAGGGGTAGGGGCGCTGCTTGGCAGTCGGCGCGCGTACGCGACGCTCCGGCGCGCCGGAAGAAACGCTTCGAACAGGTTTATGGCTTTTCTTTCAGCTCCACTCAGGTACGGGCCGTATCATAACAGGGAATAGCGGAGCGTGATGTGAACTCGTGATAAAATAAATGTCGAGATAGGCTTATGTATTGTACTGTTTATCTTAATAATGGCCGCCTGGAGGCAACTTTGGTTTTTCAACTCGGATTTTCTGCTACGCACCCCGTTTCAACTTTAAAAATAAAATAACAAAGGAAAAGTATAATGCGTTGGGCAATATTCTATCTTGCAAAAAGGGCTAGACTAATTAAATTCTGCATTAATAACGCAATCTCGTCACTGCGTTGTACAATGCTAGTTAATGCCTTATTGAACATGGTGATTTAAGTAAAGCGTGATTGACGCCAGCCTTAAAGCGGTAGGCAACGTTGGGAGAAATTTTATAAGGGCCTACGGCGGATGTTCGCGGCGGATCGCGGACGAGACGTCGGCGCTGCCTGGTCGGATACAAATCGCGATTCATTTCTCATCGTAACTTTTTGTCGGTTCTTATCTGTTAGACTTCACTTTTCATCATCCGAGGGGATTTATGTAATGCCTAGTCATTTCTCGGCGTCGGGCCGAGGCTTATCGACGCGGAGCGCGCGCTTGATTGATGAGCGCGCAAAAATAAATGTTCAGTTAAATTATTCGATAAGTTGGAAACGGAAGTTAAACGGGAATTATCTTTGTCTTGCCCCCGAACGTTTTACGGTTGTAGCCGTTATGTCGGGGGCTGATTGATTGATTGAAGTAGGTATGGTTACTCGAGCGTTATACCTTTCACATTTCAACTCGCTGGTCACTGCTAAGTATGATAATAAACATATTTCCTATTCAGATTTGACGTTATAATTTACAACATGGACAGGACGTCTAAAAAAATAAACAAAATTATTTGCTAATGTTATCTACATTAGCAAATAATTTTGTTTATTTTTTTACATATTGAGTATAAAACTTGTAAGATAGCAGAATGAGGAGTGTTCTTTTTTAATACGGGCGAATTAATTTGGGGACTTGCTAACGCCTGTATTAAATTAAGCAAGGAAATGGCTAATGCCATAATTGAAGGCAATCGCCCCTCCCAATAATTTACGGATATCGTTGTTCGACAGTGCTTCTTTATTGTTGCCTTCGCATGTTAAGAGTATATCAAAAGATGTCGTAATTATTGATGAATTAGATGAAGATATGATAAAAGCAAAGATCGTATTTATTTACCGAAATTATTCACCTCCGGCTTCATAGTTTTTAATGTCAGCTTCACTATATTTTCTTCGGTTGGTCTCACAAATATTGTTATTTTTAATTTAAATCTAACTTTTATTGAAATAAAAATAATTTATAGAATTTGGACTTTACTTGTTTTAACCAGTTAAATAATTTAATAGAATTTAATATAATAACAAGATTTGTTCTTAAAATTCTACTATTACTGTCCAGATGACAGTGGTAGTTAGTGGTAGTTTTTCTTGAATTAAGGTTAATAAATTAAAATATTTAAAAAAAATAAATTTAATTTTTTTTAAGTAAATAAATTTTAATTTTAATATTTTATATAAGAAAACGTAAGTTATAGGGTACCAATAAGCGATGAAATCTTCAGTAGTTCGTTGGCAAAAACGGGAGATACGAGTGTTTCGTCGTGGTCTTCATTTGTTCGACAGAAATTAATAGTAAGTCTTGGTTATGAATTTGATGTGTTGTTAACTAACGTTAATTAAAACTTGTTTCTGAAGATTGTAGATTACTTCCACACAACAAATTCGGGCAAAGCGCACAATTTAGATGTTATGATTAACCTATACAATACGAAAATTTAAATTTGTTTCTGTCGCTATATGGTCCGACTTTGTTCTGAGTTCTTTAATAAAAAAAAAACAAATATTGCATAAATATGCAATACGTTTTTTTTGTATGTAACAGTTAAGATATAGAGACGAAGAAGTCGGGTGTCTGAGGTAAGCAACATATTTACTTATGATATCACAGCGCAACTTAGTGTTTCAAACTAACTAATCAATTCAACGCTCGTTATTCAGATGTATATGTTATTAAATCGAATCGAAGCCCATTGCGTGATACTTCGCGAGGCGAAATCCATTGGCGACAAATCTACGACACAGAGTTTATTTTGTCATTAAACAACCCTATAGTGTGAGTTTGTTTATAAAAATATATTTTATATATATTTTTTTACATCTGGATAACAATTAGTATCAAGTTTAAATTAATTAAATTTATCACATTCTGAACAAAGGGGCAACTTCCATTTAACAAGCGAAATTGCACTTTGGATTCTTAAATTGCACACGGGACTGAAGCCGGTCCACTTAAAAAGAGCACTGCGGCTAATCTCCAGCGACACACGTACAAACAAAGTTTAATTGTGAGCAGCGCGAGGCACCTCGGGCAAAAGCGATTACAGTCTTAGCGGCGCTCACCTTCGATTCCGGCGCCACCCCCCACACCACCCACACACGTCCACTTCCAATCAATCCCATCACACATATTTATACACGTAGACGGCGGTCGCGTGTTTTTATTGCCGACTGCATCGAATGACGGCCGCAAACATTGCACCCGGCCCCCCGGCTGGGATCGGGTGAGCTTTTTATTTTTTAATTTCGATTTTGATTTTTCCGAGCGCGCCCCGCCCCGCTCCGTTCCGGTTTTATTTCGTTTCATTTCATAGCGCGGGGTGGGTGCGCGACAGATCGGAATTTCAGATATGTACAATTTAAAATCGTGTAAGTACGGTCAGCGCGCGATGCGGCGGGCGGGGGCGGGCCGCGGCGCTCTCCCGCTAGACTGACGCCTGTCGGTTTGTTTCCTTTTGGATTTTTTCCGCGGGGTTCTATTTTCATTTGATTGCATTTGAATTTCCGCCGCCGATATCCGCTAACTAAACACGATTAATGCGGAGCGGAGATGGACAGGCGGGCGGGCCGGCACGCCGTGGCCGTGACGTTTCGTAACCGTTTTGTCGTTTTATATTAGAAGCCGGCTAATTTATTGCAAATCGCTCCGCGGGATCTCTCTTCCAGCTTTGAAACTGCGTCGATATTGCGTCCATTATGCAAATATTGTAGTCCTTATTTTTTTAATAAGCTTCGATGCGGTGGCGAAAGATTAAGACAGCTTGTTAATTTTATCGATGGAAAGGAAAGGATTTTTTAAATATTTATATTGTTTCTACATTTTAGACGCTTATTTTACCTTAAATGACCGATGAAGTCATCAATGATCTTGTACACTTTAATCTTTGGTTTTCTTTCTTCAAATGGTGAATTCAATTTTTTTTAAAAACTTTATGGATATAGTTGTATCTTGCTTTCATTTTTAAACGGTAATTAAAAGTCCTAAGAGAAAACATGTTTTTTTGAAATTAACCAATTGTGCGTTCACATCCTTTCAAGCTGTGAGCAAAATAAAACATTAGCGTGCACATACTTTCATAATTGTGTAAATTTGTGAAGAATTCGAGTAAAATCAACGAAGCCGTTTAAAAGGAAGTCAGAAAAAAGGGAAGAGGGAACTTGGACAGCGGAGCGTCATCATTGTCTGCGTACATTAGCACAACAAACAGCGTTGTAATGCGACGACAAGTCGGCCCATCAGATCGATCACGGCGTCCCGTTATTGGCAAACTTCTCCGCGACACGGCCCTTGATTAAAAGTATGCAAATTTTATTACATCCCACGGGGTGCGGACTTAGGGGCCCGCGCCGCTCACACATCCGTTTGGGATCAACAAATACCTATAATGCAATTAGTATCCATGTGTCTTCCTTTAGAATACAATGCAGAAATGAAATAAAACGTCCGAATCTTATTTTGAAGTTACGTTAGGAATTGTTTCGATTGTGTGTAGCACATACAAAAGTGTATTTTTTTATTTTGCTTTGCGCCTGACTGTTGTAAGAGTCTTATATATAAATTATTCCAGATTACTTCAAGGGCAGAGGAAAATATTTACCGAGCTGTAGGCATCTATACCCGTATCAATTTGTGTTTGTAATAAATAATTCGATGCTACGTGTAGGTACTACAGTGGGGTTTTGTTTGTGTCAAATTGTAATTTATCGGTTACTCGGCTTCACTTGGATATTACACCGGGAGCCCCGCCCTGCCCTGCCGCTCCCTCCTTGTCGGGCCGGTACAATGAAAATTTTATATTATCGTATTGTCCTTGCCCCATCCGGTTTTTCTTATCCATGGCCAGCTTAAGCGATCTTTCGATTAAATTAAGGGGATCGTCAGACAAATTTTGAGCTGATTGATAGCTTGACGTGGCGTTTCTAGGATGTTTATTTAATTAAGGTAATCAAATCTTTTCTATTAGATATCGACTTATATTGACAGTCCCATGAATCTTTCAGATCTAGAAAAACTTATTGATATGAAAAAGATTATTACTTTTATTTATGCGGATAATACACATTATAAAATCCATGATTTTTTTGCGTTCGTCCCGTAACCATGAAAGTGATAAAGTGTGTCATTTCCAATTTAAACGCGATATGATCCATAAAATAATTTTGTGTTATGATGGAAAGATAACACAAAAATTACTTTACAAAAACGTTTTTGCGTTTTTCGTAAAAATTAATTTACAAAAAAAAATATTCCGTGGAATACTACTACGATAGGAATACTAAAGGTGCGAATTTTTTTTTAGAATTTACCTATGCTTTCGTGAAATTTGTTTTGCGTGGAATATAGTTTTATGAATTATCAAGGATATATTTCTGTTATACTAGATACTTTTTATGTATTGCACAGGAGAGATATTGAGACCACAATCATTGGATTGCACCTGTTAAGCTCGTAAAGATGTTTTTTGATTAAAAAAAGTCAAACTAAAATGTGTATCAACGTTTTGAACTCAAAACACTATCAAGTAATGTTGAATATTGTTTCTTTAGAAAAAAAAATAGCCCATGGTATTCGTAGATGTTGTATTTAAAAATGTCGCTACGATAATAGAGATTCTTAGTCAAGGTAAGATTTTTAGTCGAGCTAAAAAAATATTTCTATATGTTTAAGGCAAAAATATTGGTTTAAGAATTAGCTTAAGTAAGTACAATGAAGTAAATTAGTGCATTTACGCGAATAATACACATTATTAATTAAACCAAACTTACAGATTTAAAATCCAGTATTCTTATTTACTTTTTAATTATTTCTGACGTTACAAATATTTTACAGCGTTTATGGTAACGAGACATTGAGATGTTCTAATGATGATATCTTTTGATCGAATGATGTTTTAATGTCATTGTTAACCCAGGCTACCAATTATTCAATTATTTACTTTTGGCTTGATCAGGTAAGCCCTCAAATCTTTTGTCACGTTTAAGCCTTTCAAGATGTATAAGTTATTCGCAATCCAAACAACACGTTTAGCCATACTGTGGCTAAATACATTTACACGAGTATATAAATAAATACCTAAATGGTGGTTCTTGCCACTTCACAGTTTGTTACTGAAGGTATATGTCTGATACAATGGCTGTCAATCTGCATAATGTCAAGTAAGTCTTGCGTATTAACAAACTCAAAATCCTACGACGGCATTACACTGGTCGGATATAACCACTTGAACGAGTGCTTGCTGTATTGTCCAATGTTAGTGGAGTCACCGAAAAGATTGGCTAAATCTTGAATCTAGTTTTCGTACTAACCATCTACTAGTACTTACCATCTGTCGAGTGATATATATCTTTCTAAAAAATGTAGCGAAATACCTTTCTTTAAAATTTTGCTTCTCTTATACGGGTCAAACGACCCAAAAAGATAAAATGAATTGAAAAACATGGGCGCCAAGAAGCACCGCCGGTTAAATAAATCTGCAGTTTATGATTAATTTGCTTATTTTGGACTCATACAATCATTGTATTAGATTTGAAAAACATCAAGTTCTTGCCAAAGAATATAGATATATAGATATATATCCTTAGGATGATTCGTAAGAGTATTGAAATAAAGAAACATCCTAATTGTAGTAGAAAAGATGGTTGGGTGCTCCAACGTTTTTGGGATTCCATAATTAATAAAATGAAATCCAAGCACACCAATGCTGTAAGACTTTAAGATATTGTTGCCTGCGTAAGTTGGACTAAAAATAATTGAAAAATTGACGTTAGCCTGGTTAGACATTAAGACGTCTAACATCTATTTCTGTCCTGTGAAATTATTGAAAACGTCGGGAATTGAAAACAAAATAAAACGGGATAAAATCCGAAAACTTGTTTTGCCGGCCAAATGCGTTGCCTGTCACTATGGAGGGAATATGCAATTTCTTGAAGTTCCCTTAACTCATCGGTCCAGAAGTACCGCTGGCGATAACCGGCACAAGGTACAGTATAAGGTGGGTTACAAGTGCGAGGGAGAAAATTTGGACAGCTCTATGTTGGATGCGGTCAAATGGAAGGAGCTGGAATAGGAGTGGCCCAGCCTAAAGATTGAGACAATATTCTATGTACGGCCTCATTTGCGCCTTATAAAGTTAGAGGTGGTGGAACGGACGAAAATACTGTCACGGTCTGCTGAGAGCAATTTGTAAGCTAACTTGGCTTTATCTTTCAAGTGGCAGCGGAACTGAACTTCACTCGATATGTCGACGCCAAGTTTCCGATTGTGACCACAAGGTTACATGGGGAGTACTCTTGAAACGAGGAGATACGATAAATGGTTTCGTTTTAGCGGTAAACGCACAAGTTTGTTTTTTGGAGTTCAATTGGACAAAATTTATGACTATAACTTGTGCTTGAGGTGACACTTTGCTTAGCAAAATCTTTACTTCAGACATAATTTTGTTTCGGTTCCTGAAAAATATTTGCTATGCTGCTATATAGGGCTGCTATATGTACATCACCCCTACTGTCATACGTAAAGCACAAACATTGCTTATGTGTAGCAAATCATTAAATTGCATAATTTCTCATGAAAATCGTAAGAGGATATGTTATTTATTATTTATTTGTATACACACCAATATAACGCCATTACAGCGTTAGCCAAGGCAATAGATATTATTGGGTATTTTAATATTTTATACAATTATTTTCAATAATTTCATTTAAAAGAATCTTAAAATTTTTACTTTATTTTTATATTTTTTTTTACGCCCGAAAATATGAACGTGTGTGTCCTACACCTAGATTTGTGACCTGCATAATCCATGTACTGATTACGATCGCCAAGATAACACCAAGATAAACCACTGGTATTGGGATTTCGCAACTCCGCTCCAACGGTTTAGGCACTATGTGGTCCTGGAACTAGGAACAGGATTTCCCTTCGATGGTAACCAGGAACTGGATTTTCTGGTTTCGATGGCAATAAAAAGCTCTATTCCATCGCACCGCTTCGGCGATAGAATTGGAGACGACATTGAGACCGTCCAATTAGGATCAAACCTGTCCCCAGAGATAGAAGGAAAAGAAGGGCCGTATCCTATCCTAATCTGCTGACCTGTAGACCCACACTCGGTGATGACCTGTAGAACGTGATAGCCAGGAAAACCTTGATTTTTATTCGACGTTCATTTGCATTCGTAAGCGATGTACAATGACAGATTTGTGTAATAGATGGAATTTGTGTAATAGTAAGAAATTTAAGATTGATCCTGTATCTAGAGTTTAATGATCTGTTGTAGATTGCGGTTATTGGGTTAGTTGCAGTCGTTTTACCAAAATCATTAGCACGTGTACACAGGCACACTGTAAAAGTGACTGTTGTCACTTTTACAGTGTACTTTAAATATTACAGAAACTAGAAAAGGGGATTATTGCACCTTAAATCTTTATTTGTAATCTATGCTGGATAATTTAGAGCCTGGCTGAGGTAAACATTACATATGCAGTATTCTGTAAAAAAAAACCTTTTGTATTCGTCTATGTTTTTGAGCAGGCGCTGTTTGATGGTGTCAAATAATGGTGTAAGTTGGTGTCTGGTTGGGTCAGCTATTACTTGCGAAGAATCCCCGAAATGGTTTTTCAGTTCGTGTTATTCACAAGGTCCATCCTCCCCGCTAGAACTAATTGCACTAAGTGATTTCACCCTTAGTGGACTATGTGCTCGAGAGTTATTCTATATCTAAGCAATAAGCACTACTTAGTTCTGTTCGAAGTTCGAAAGGCAATGTTGCTAGGGTAACTACTGCATGGAGATATGACACTTTAAATTTCTCGGTGACGAGCCCTGCGTAAGGTCAAGCCAGGTTCATTATGATATGTGGTTTTTACTGTGCGTTTTGCTTATTCCTTACCACCAGGCGCACGACTGACTCTTCTCTTCGCTTCGTCTCCCTTTCCTTTTTTCAAGTAGCAACATATAAAGTAAATGAGACTGAGAGTGATATTGGCTAAGAGCAACATAGGCTACTTAGTTTGCAAGAATGGTTACAAAGAAAGATGCGAATTCAAAATCCACGAGCACGAATTCGTGGTTGTGAATTAACTAGAGAAGACTTAGTTGTATATTAACCTTTACGCGCAAACTACCATTTCTGAAAAGGTTGCGTGGCCAATGGTTTATGAAGTACAACTAATGAAAACTTTTCTTCTTGAAATCTAAGTAGAAATGAAACTTCCCATTTTTTGTTATGTTTTAACTTAAATCAATGAATCGTGGCAACAATTTCATGCGTTTTTATTTTGTCCACGTAAAGCGTTTATTGGCGGAGGGATGTCGCTAAACAATAGACAGGAACGTTGATCTGACCCCCAATCGGGTCCCGACCCCACTGCATACCAGACTAGTGAGAGATTGTAAAAATGCATCCACCCTAAGTAATCATTGCAGAATGTTTGCACAATTTAGTGGGCACTCATTTAGCACTTTGCTATTTATTTACTACCATTTGTTGTGAGATAATTTCTCATAATATTCTATTGACTAATAATTCACACAAGTAAATAATTTTCGGTAGTTATACTAAGAGGCTTGCATCTGTTACGGGCGATTTATTTGGCATCTTGGCGACACTTGTCCTAATGGGTAAATAACCAAATTTCTTGCACAACATGATGTATCAATTGCGTTGATTTGTTTCTTAAATATGTAGGTTTCTTCACGATGTTTTCCTTCACCGCAGAGCACGTGGTAAATCAGCACTTAAAATTGTTAATAATAAATTAATAAATTCAGTGATGCCGGCACCGGGATTTGAACTCAGGTTGTTTGAAGAATTGAATTAAAAGCGAACGCTCGGACACTGACCTACCACGGCTATTTTATATGTATTTCAATAAATGTTAAAATGTTATCTTATAAGGAATCGGTTATAGACTTAACTGTGGCTCAAACATATTCGAAGTGAAAACACATACATACGTATTTTCACGGCTTAAGCCTCACGTTAATTATTATAGTATGTATGTAATAGCATTCCTACGCGATTTTCATATTATTCGATTGAATTCGTTTATTTTATTAGACACCTTACCTTTATGTATTAAATAGACTATCAAAATTTTCTAAGTTGTAAATAATATCAAATGTCTTACAATACATTTAGTTAATGTAATAGTCCCATACGGTATGTTCTTTTCTGATATTGGATGGATTGGGCTTTCGTTCTGGATTCATAGAAGAAAATTTTTATCCAATAAAATTGCAATCAAACAATTAAGTGTCCAGATAGCAAATTATGACTATGTTTTTTATACGTCTTCATGTTATTTTTATTGCGTTATACATTTACACACAAAAATTGTATTTTAGTAGGAGTGTTTTAAGTAGCCAGGCGCTGATCTTGTAACGGTGCTTTTAATTGCGTTTCCCTAGACAACTCTAGTTGAAATCCTGTAATTTTCACCAGTTGCAGATTTTTTACGTGGGTATAAAGGAAAACGTTTTGAGGAAAAATGTGTAATGTAATGTAAAATGTCTGTACTGCTATGTACCTTACAATAGTTTTAGTTTTATAAAATAAAACGCTGCCCGTATTGTAAGATAGCAATATCTTTTGGTGTAAGGGCGTTTTACAAACATAAATTTTACACGAACTTACGCCCAGATCCGGAACAATTATCTATAGTTACAATACTTAAGTATAATTGCCCTGGATGGGAATCAAACCCATGCCTGCGAAGCTGAAACAATTAGCTTGGCAACAGTGCCTAACGGGTCATTAACATTATGTAACTTTATGAAATAGGTAACTTTTTGTGTAATTTTTATCATACTGTTCTTTGTAAAGTTAATCAATAAAATTGCGCCCGCATTTAGTTGTTATATGTAAAACCATCGCTATAAATAGCGGTGTACAGTACTATATTATTTAGAAGTACGTGCAGACTCGCCAACGACCGTCATGGAAGACTGTCGTAGTGAAGTTAGCCGTGCTCGCGTTGTCGTCGAACTACGAGCGGAATTTGTCGACTTAAACCAATTTCACTTTAACTCCTCCAACAACTTATAATAGAGTAACTTGAGAGATTAATCTATTTTTGCAGGGGGAATATTCACGTATTTATATTTAGGGGCCAATTTTCCTTATTCAAAACATTGGAATGGAGAATACGTGATGTTTTTTAAGAATTTATTTACTAACTATTGTTTCACAAATAACATTGACGCTTAAACATAGAAAAAAGATGCTGATATAAAATCCTTAAACATTTATTAACTTCAGGAACAGTGTAAGGAAAAGTTGTTTTAGCGGGCCGGTCGCCATTACTTTTACCCGTAGTGACCCACGGGTTCGTACTCTCACTGATAAGCATTAAATTGCTTTTCTTTCCATTTCTTAAATAAGTATCTTACGGGGGGGGGGGGGGGGGGGGGGGGGGGGGGGGGGGGGGGGGGGGGGGGGGGGGGGGGGGGGGGGGGGGGGG
>DWHO01000584.1:0-19123 GCA_018247575.1 Eurytides lysithous rurik
GCGGAAGCAAAAACACTTCCACTTCACGCCGATTTTCTGTGAGGTCGTGGTACTAATCCGGTTCGAGCCGGCCCATTAAGCAGCGGGAACAGCTGCGTGCCTCTACCACCGTAAAAAGATTTACGCATTTCTCACTAAAGCATCTGCAAGGGTAGCATAAGGTAAAATAACGAATTGAAACACGTTTTTATATTACTCAACGTTTAACCATTCTTACCTTTACAGTCGTGTTGACTAATGCGGTATTAGATGAATAACAGAAATTATTTATATTATTATTTTTAAAGCAATATGTGTCGAAGTAATCTTGTACACAGTGGCCCGAATAATTTATTTTTAAATTTGCGCAATGCAGGAATTATATGCTTATTAAGATTTATAAACTTTACTCCTTAGTAACGCAAGCCGGGCTTTTAGACTTGTATGATAGTACCGCTACTGAATGTAACTGGATCAATACAGAAAATGAATTAGAAAACATAAATAACTGATGCTTTTACCCTTTGCAAGTAATGGAGTCTACTACCTGGTAATGCTCGTTTACTTCTACAGTCACTATATCAACACTGTCTATCTATATATAATACTTCAACTAATATTATTAAAACGTAAAATTTTTTTCGCTTTGGTGCTTTGTCGTTTATCTCGCGAAGCAACGAAAAATCAATCTTGCGTAGTTTAGCAACAAAATAAAAAAAATACACCTAAATGAAAACAGCAAGATTTTACCCCAGTAACTTCATTTAGGGACATTATAGTGTTGAACGCTGGATTATTGCGTTCACCTTTGCACTATTCTATTTAAACTGAATCTTTGATAACCCGCCAGTTACTTCTAAGTATGTCAGGGATTATGTGGCCCTACGACCTTATTTTGCATTATCAATAAAGCAGGTTAATATTTATAAGCTTTTTGATTTAATCATTGACGGATTGTAAGGCGTTAAGTGATGTTTTTTTTTTTATATAGTAAAATAATCTTTCAAACTTTTCGAACTATAATTAGTGATACCGACATAATATTATCTGTCAGTCCTTACAAATTTTTATATCATCATAATATTTACATTAAACATAATATTATAATTATAATAATTAAGTTCGATGAAAAATATCAATAAAACTCACGTGGTTGCCGCTGTCCTCTTTACAAGCTGAATGATGGCTGCTTTTTCTGTAGTTTAAAATAATACAATCATATACTTTTCTTCAAATTTAATCCATGGTTTTTTTTTTATTTATTTCATTAAATTTTTAACCGGCTTCAAAATAGGAGGAGCTTCTCAATTCGACTGTATTTTTTGTGTGTTACCTCATAACTTTTTACTGGGTGTACGATTTTGATGATTCTTATGATGATTATATTTGAAAAATGGGAGATTTTTCTAATCATGCGTATTTTTGTTGTCAACGGTATATCGCAAGGCTTCCCCAGAAGGTTAAGGTTTCCTCAAATATTTTATTCTGATTCCGCTTTGTACTACGAACATGTGCTTAAAACTAAGTAGGATTTATATGAAGTCGGTTAATACATGTTATATAAAAAATTAAATTATTATTTTCTTATGAAGTTGAGTGACCAGACAAGAAAGTGGTGTATCTGATGCTAAGTAACATCTGTGTCCATAATAACAGTGTTGGGCTCCTAAAGGTTTAAAAAAGTACATCGCTATTTCCACGAACAATGCTGGCCTTCAAGCCGGAACACGATTTAATTAGAATAACTAGCAGTGCAGTGGTACTACCCTGTCCAGATTTTGCGATAATCCTACCACTTACTAAACCAAATACTACATAGCCGCTAGTTTTAGATTCTGAACACATACGTGATTAAGTACAAACCAAACACTGACTCACCCAGAGGAGCACGATCGCGATTCAGTAAGCAACGAAAACACCAATACACCCAAAGCTACAAGTATGATTTTGTTCATCTTTTTCTCTTCACTCACTGCAACAAGTTAAGGTATGTTAATTCGCTAGGCTACGACAACAACGCCACAATCGACTTATAGCGATCGGAAGATTCGCACTGACCAAGTTTTGTAGTTTACAAACAAGAGAATAACAACTCATTTGGGGGTAAGTTCGCAGAATTGAGGTCATTTGATAAGACAGTGGCTAACGTATGCGATATATTTATAATATATCGTCGTATAGTGCAGTTGTAAAGGCTCACATATATTCTCAATATGTGGAAATATACAAAATAATATGTAAGATTTGCCATAGAGTTTCATCCAGTTGTCCTTATAATGCCGACTTGATAATTAAATTGATTTTGGAACGTTACACGGAAAAGATAACATTAAGAAAGATTGTTCTGTTTAAAGATATTGAAAATAAGTAGGAAAATAAAGCAGAACGTAATAAAGAATTGCCAGTACCTTTGTCGTTAACGGTAACTATAGTAACGAATTTTTTATGAACTATGGAAAATAAAACACACATACAATAGTAAAAAATAAAAATATAGTCACACTAAACTTTTTTAAAATTAAAAATAAACAGACGAAAGTTCGAATCGAATAGTAAAGCAAATTTGTATAATACATTCGATTAAACATGATCATGTCGTTTATTGTATGACAACCTAGATCTGTATACAAAACAAATAAATCCTATTCAATTTTTATTAGTTTTTTTGTTTTCAATTTAAATTTAGCTTCTTAATTTTTTATTTTAGGTGCAGTTTACATAGGTCTAATGCAACTAATAACTTTAAAAAATATAGCCAAGGAACCTGCTTAAGCTTTGGTATTATATCCGTGTGCATGAACACTGTAACATATTTCAGATTGGACATCTGAAATAAGTCAGATGAAAGATGCTACATTTCAAACTAAATTGAAAAAAATATGAATCCATAAATGTCAAAAAATTATTACATCTAATAACTGTAAAGTATAAAATAGAGTAGTAAAATCAATATAAATGTAAAAGGTATCATCCAATAAATATATCATTACATATTACATCAACCCGTAGAAAGGCGTAAGCAATACACCGGTTCACTCAATTTCCTCTCCTTATCTGGATTATTCGATAAACGTTTTGCCGTCAGCAAGAAAACAAGCTTCTTTCACAAATAGAAGAGATTTTAATATTCTTAAGTAGTGATAATACTGGTCCGCTTTCGATAAAGGACTTGCAAAGTAATCCATAGAAGGCGGGGGCTATCTCACAAATCTGCTTCGGTCATCGCAACCTTTTCAAATAAACAGAATTCGTAAAGTACTGGAAAACGATAATTGCTTTTTCTAATGACTTAATAATAAGCGGTCGTTTAGTCTTGATCAAGTTTTGCAACTATTACACATTAAAATGAAGAAGTTATATTAAATATTTGCATATTAATGTAATAATTATACTGCTAAGAGCCGTTATTTACACAAAATACATTTAATGACTAAATTAACTGCTACATTAATTTTTATTTGTTTAATATTAATATTCGATTTGTAATAACTATACACTGGTCCTCTACTATGAGAGTTACATTTATATGCACAAAGTATTCGATAAACGTTAACATAAAATATTTTTTCTTCTTTGTTTGAAATATACTTATTCATAAAACATAAACTTGTTAAAGCTCAACTAACCAGTAGAAATTAAAACAAATCAGCACACACAAAAGTCGTAAATTCGACGGGTGTTTAAGATAATCTCTAAAATGTGAAAACATTACTATTTATTTACACTTTATTGCAACACCATACAACTAGGAATTACAAAGGGCGGACTTAATGTCATTGGACATTCTCTCTCAATAAACCCGGGCGTGGGGAGAATTGTCCACAACAACAACAAACAAAAAAAATAAACAACTAATGATAGTACTATCACCAATATAATTAATAGATAAAAATAATAAATACTTTATTTTATAAAATTATAACATATAATCCATAAATATGAATATGTACAAATATACACGTTCAACCATACACACACAAACACACATTCAATCCTCTTAATAAATAATTACAGGGCGTAAAGGTACATATAGCACATTAAATATCTAGGTGATGAGCTTAGGGCCGAGAAGGTTCCGTATGGCATAGCATGGGCAGATGTGTATGTGTCCATCGGGTTCAAGTAAAGTAACAGCGTATAAACGTCCCACTGCTGGGTACAGGCCTCAATATAGAAGTAATAAGGGCACAGACCCCCACGCAGCCCCATTGCAGATTGGCGGATTTCACATATTTAATTTTTTTTTTGTTTCTTAAATATGCAGGTTTCCTCACGATGTTTTTCTTTCCTTCGCCATTGAGCACGTGGTAAATCAGCACTTGAAATTGTTAATAATAAATTAACAAATTCATTGCTGCTGGCACCGGGATTTGAATGTAGGTTGCTCGAGTACATTAAATTAAAAGCGCCTAGACACCGAGCTACCACGGCTTAGTGACGACTTCATCTCCTAAAAACACTATGCGCAGGTGCCCTCGCTCTTTCTTTATTCGCATAGCCAAACGGATATCCGACCTGACTTGACCGGAACGAATCCTCACAAAGACGGGAGCTAGATGGCGGCGAAAAGTAGCTGGAACCAGTTTCTTTCATTCCTTTCTTGCGGATAGATCATCTTTCCTTTCAGACAATTGCTTGATCAGCCAATAATGGCCTGACTGAACTAAGAATCAGAGCTACAAACGCATTGCCTTGCCACAGTATGGACCCAAGACCTTAGGATTAATGATCTTAGCACGGGTCAATATCATGAAGGTGGAGTTAACAACGAACCCTTTCGAAACTTATATATAATTAGTGACGTTAAAGAATGCCGCGGTTTCATCCGCATACATTTCTCGTCGACGAATTTCGTCGCTTCAACCGGCTTATTCACAATTTATCGAATTTTCCATGAACGAACTCTCAATAAATGTATATTTCGCGAGTGAAATTACGAACCGGTTTAAACTTCCCGATGGAGTGGAGTTCGAAAATGGCATTATAAATTTAGCAGTTTACAATCACAACGCTACTTCGCGGAGGCAAAAAACCTCCGCGGGGAAACTCGTTCTAACTTTTCCTATTTTTCTGCGTTAATTTCACCTGAACCCATTACACTTTGCAACAATTCTTAGTGCGAACGTTTCTATTAGGTTGTTAAAATTGTATTTTAAATGGCTTTTTCGAAGTTACGAAAAGACCAACGAAGATGGTGTTTGGAGAACTGAAGAAGTTTATATTAGAATTTTGAAGACGTATTGACTTTTAAATGGACTTCTATTTTTATATTCATTACACATTAAATAAATCAAAATTATTTAATATATATAGTTTTTTATTATTGCGACTCACAAAAATTGAATTTTAATATACTATATTATATAACTTCATTTTGATTTTTTTTTAAATGATTTTGTTTCTTATACTATTTTAATGCTGGACTAGATGAACTATTTCTTATATATTCTAAACTAAATCAATTAAACCAGTTTGAAATATTTTAAATAAAAGGTCTGAATATATAGAATCAATTCGGCATTCATCGATTTCCTTACATAAAACGCGGAGCATTGTTGACGTGCGTCAGGTAATAGCTTGTAGTTAAATATGCCCGACGCAACGGTAACTGAAAATTGTTACTCGAGTTGAGCAATGAAATGTTAAGGATGAATAAGTTAATTGGCCCCCGGAGCGTATCGGCGGGCCCTCCTGTGGCACAGAGGAATGCATTTAAATTGGATTTTAAGAGTAGAAATCACCGGCGAGCGCCCCGCCTCTCCAAGCCTTGTTAGAGTCAATCTCAAAGTTTACGTAAACGAATAAAGCTTCCCCGTGGAACTGGATTTATTGGTATCAATTCGACTGTACTTCTATACATCTCGCGGCTCATCTGCATCACAATATTAGTTTTATTTCAATTGTTTGTTTATTAAAAAAAACCCTGAAGTTACTTCAAGATTGATAATACCTTTAATTATAAGAGCGTTTGATTTAAATTTTACATGAACCAATACCCAGATCATCAATACTTTTGTTTCACATAAATTTTTCCTCCGCGAAACGGCTAGCGTTCAGCTACTGCGCCAAATGATCCATTAACATTAGATTTTAATAATGCACTAATTAACCTGGACATGAGCACTTTTAAATATGCTCCGGAATAAATTAGTGCCCACGCATTACTGCTTGACGATAGAATAACAAACAATGCATTGGAACCACCCCAGGTGGAACTGAAAAGAGTAATACCACTTTATACGGTACTGTACAGTGGTAGTTAGATAAGCGATATTCGGTATGCACACCGTAAAACGTCCCGACCAACTTTCTCGCAGCAAGGTGGTTAGTAAGTTTCGAAATTTTCATCTATTAATATTTGATCCACAAAACCGAGACCTTTAGATGCGTAGTTAGTGAACTTCCCGATTTGAATAGGAAGCATTAATACATAACATCCATGTTAATTCGGTCTTGATCCATAAAATAGAGCTATAAGTGTGTAATTATACTTAACTTTCTTTTCCTGATGGATTCACGGCACGCTTTTACTAGGAAACACATTCTGAACAATTTTCGTAATTAATATTTTTAATATTAACTCATTAACCAACTTCAAATGAGAGAGGTCTCAACTAGTCCAGAAAACTTACGGTGGTAGAACCACTCAGCTGTTCCTGCTGCTGAATGGGCCGGCTCGAATCGGATAAAACCTCACAGATAATCGGCGTAAAGTAGAAGTTTTTTTGCTTCCGCGTTTCGTCCAGTGAGTGAGATGGCTGGTGGCCCAACGCCTTCCATCCCGACCTTTCCTCTCACTCCCTCTAGTGAGAGAGAGGAGAGAATAAAGAGATATATAAGAGGCAAGAATTATGATAGGGGAGAAGGGAGGTTCTCCCCTATCATAATTCTTGCCTCTTACCCCTCGTCCCTCTTTCTTTCAAAAATTCTCCCCTTAAAGACTGGCAACACATTTGCAAATTCTGTTGCAAATGTCCATGGGCAGTGGTGATCACTTACCATCAGGTGAACCGCTTGCTCGTTTGTCAGCCTAATACATAAAAAATACTGCATTACACTATACCGTCGCCAATTGAAGTTCGATTTTGACAATTTTTTTTTTGTGAAAGGTTTATTGCAAAGTTTTTCCATGGGAAATGAAGTGACAAGCAAATCGTATGGGAGGATAAGTGAGACGTCTACCATAAAGACACACAGCCAGGCAAAACTAACTTGGTTCAACTCGTCACTCAGTTGTTATATCTCTAAGCCCAGTAATTATGATGGCAACATTTCCTTTCCAATCGTAACACAGGGGCGTTGTAGTAATTGACAGTAATAATTATAATAATATCATGGGACATCTCAAACATTGCCATCTGATCCCAAACTAGGCAGAGCCCGTACTATGGTAATCAGACAACCGATATACATACTTATATATTTTTTTAAATATATACTTATATAGATAAACAACACCCAGACACAGAACAAATACCTATGCTCATCACACAAATATTTTGTCCTGGGTGGGAATCGAACCCACGACCCTTGGTTTTGCAGTCAGGAGCACTAACCACTAGACCAACGGGCTAGTCAAATTTTATTAATTTTATAAAGTCTGCATAGAGAAATACCAGAGAATTGACAGTTATCCTGACAAGCAGTGATGGACAAGCTTTTAGTTAAAAGGCAAATGTTTTCAGTGAAATGGACACAGAACAGATCACGCATCAGATTGATCATTTAACTGCTAATACCTACTATGGTTCGATTTGACGTCGCAGTATTTATACTTCTATCTTTTGTTTAGCAAGTGCGAACAGATTTAATGACTAGCAACGCATTAATAATGTCTCCAATATCTGAAGTTGTGAATGTCCATGGGCGTTTTTTCTCATGGAGTGGAAGGCAAACGCTAATGGCTCACCTGAAGATAAGCGCTCACCGCTGCTCATTGACATTCTTAACATCGTTAGACTTGCAAATGCTTTGCCAGCCTTTAATGTGGCAATTTATGGTAAGGGGAGGGGGTGGTCGAGGGGGGAGGGGAGCAACGGACACCTCACTCACCAGATGAAACGCGGTAAAACAAAAGATGAAGTAATGCTTTTTTTAGGAGAAAAAGTTACGAGACGGGAAAATCGTGTGCCTTACGGTAAGCGAGACCCCTATCCATGATGCCGTAGTACTACACAAAACTTGCTTGACCCTCCGTAGCACGCTTAGCCCAAAGATTTTACGTGTTATATCTCTATGCCCGGTGATTAAAGCTGGCAACATTGTCCTTCAAACCGGGACACAACACAACGGAGTACTTAAATATCACTGCTTGGCAGGTGAATGACTGGTAATGCAGATATGATGACCGTTTGGCGCAGATGCTAAGCTATTGGCTTCGGCGTCGCAGGTCTTAGGTTCGATTCCCACCCGGGGCAAATATTTGTACGAACTACAGTTATTTGTTTCGGATCTGGCCGTTTGATTGCGTAAAATTTATGTATGCAGAACGCCCTTATAACACGAGATATGTCTATCTTACAATAGGGGCAGCGTTTTTGAAAAAATAAAAGAAAGAAAAAGGAAAGGAAAAAAAATTAAAGATACACCACTGGACTTTGTTAAAGTCTCATAATTTAGAGTTGAATAACTGATAACGCTGGGCCGACTGGGATGATGTGCTACTATCCCAGTCGACCTCTACAGTTCTAGAGTCCTACCACTTAGAAGAGTCAGTTAGCTGTCTATAAATTTTTTTTATCATTAATTTGCAGACAACAACTGCAACCAGAACAATACGAACAAAATCGTCGACACCAATCCCGGCGACAGCATAGAGTGGATACTGGATGTCACTATTGCGTATCCGGATCGTGTTCCACTGCATCTTCAGGACATTGTATGTGGGATCAGGCCGCCTTGTGCCACTCACCTCCATTACAGGTTGTACCCTAGCAGTGAGGTGAGTGTTTCCGGTGTTTTAAAAAATCTTATCTATACATGTTCTTAGATAAACTGAAATAAATTCAGACTAGATTAACATAAGGATTTAAATTTTGACCTCCGGGCCTAAAGACTTTTATGTTAACTGAAATTGCCAAAATCTATTTTTAAAAGAGAGTAAGGAGACTAATAAGTCGTACTTCTAGTGGTAAGTGACATGCAGCGCAGTGCCGCACGGCATTTTAAACTACACCAGTTCATATCTGATTAGCACTGTCCACCTAGAGTTATAAGATGGTCTATCTCTATCTCTATGTCTATTAGTTAAGTTGGAAACATTGCCTTTCCAACTGAAACACAAACTGTTTGGCCCTAGACTGACTGGAAATGTACCTGCAATGTACCATCTAATATGGACTTGCAAAGTCTGTTAAATTTTGATGTGCACTAGTTAAGAAAATCGTTTATGACTATCCCCAGGTACCGTCAGACGCTGAAGGTATGACTCAATGGCTATACGACAGGTTCGTTGAGAAGGACAAGATGCTGGAAGAATTCTATCGCACGGGCCAGTTTCCCGCCAGGAACAACTCCCAAACAGTGCGACAAGTCCGCCAAGACAACTTACGCTACCTAATATTACATTTGTTCTTCATAGCGTCAACCATCTTACAGTACAAAATGTTTTGTGAACTTTGGAGCTACCTCTGGTGAACCTTTGACCTCTAGTAAATTAATGTGGCCGTTTAGTTCAATTTTCGATAATTTCATATCAATAAAAAGCTTTACGAGAAAAAAAAAATGTCCGTTCGTTATTGAATTCGATTCGATGACACACGAAGAATATCGTATGACACTTTGAAAGAACCGATGTGAATATATTGTTTATAAACAATTTTGTATCTGTTATAATATTCCCTTTATTATTGTAAAGAATGTCACCTGTACTCTTGATAATAATTTAAACAATTGTTAATTATGTGTTGCCATTATGTATGTATTAAATGTAAAAGAGTTGTAAATCCAATGTTCCACATTTTCACTGTCTCGAAGAACACAGAACTCGGCCGCACAGACTAATACAATTTTAACACGAAAATTGAACCAAATGGATCGTTTAAATCTGCTTTTGCCATTGATGATTAATGTGAAAGTTTTTGTAGGATTGATCGCTTTCTTGTATTGACTCTACGGAAGTTTACCGATACTTAGTAAAGTATGATGGGGCGACGTCATTTATTATTCGACAGTTCCATTGTGCTCGCCGTTAATGTTTCAAATCTCTTTGAATGGAACGAAATTGTTGAAGATTTTCTTTTGTTTCTTCATTTCGGTCTCCATAGAAATTTGAAGTTCTTACACTCTTCTGCGGAGTGAATCCTAGAAAGCGAGGTACTCATTTTAAGAAGGTGCACGGAGACGTATATTTACTTTTTTTCATACGTTAAGGTTCAGTTTCCTCGCATTTTATGTTAAGTATGACTTTGTATGTTCATATCGGGAGCATCTCGACAGTAGACACGGAAGGTCGATGATTTTCTAGCGTCTGAGGCACTTTCTTATAGTGAGAATATTCAATGAGTGCTGTGACGTTTGAGTCAATATGTAAGTGATTTTTTTTAGAATAAGCCCTTCGCTTCAAGCTATACCAAAACTTGAAATCCTTATGACAATAATGAACACATTACTTACACCCTGTCTCGTGGTCTTCGCATTGCGCTTTTGACGCGCTGTTTTATCTGGACTTTGATCGCTTACTAAACGATTCTATTATTTAAAAATTCTATTACTTAATTAGTCAAGTTAATAAATTTTATTTGTGCTTAAGATACAACACGATAGAAGATTCTGCTGATGGAAAGTACCCTAACCTAACAGAAAACCTAACGACGTGGTCCATACTATCATATTTTTGTAATGCGTAAAACGTCGAGTTCAAAAACTCTTCTGATACTTGGGGACGCACTTGAAAAACGTTCGTTGGTGTTTTTGTTTAATCTATTAACATCAGCTTCCTCGTTGCACAAGAAGTCGGAGAGGAGATTTAAATAATAGCTATCTACTGGGTATCATTCAAAATAAGTAGATTTTTACAATAAATATTTTCAAGTTCCATTTGTGTTTAATGTGATCTAATAATTAATTTTCAACAACTTGATGGTATTAAAAAGTCATTTATAATAGTGATATATTAAGTTAAAAAGTTGTTATCATTGAGAATGGCCCTTATAAGTCCAGACCGAACCGCCGCAAAGATTGCTGTGCGAAAGCTCTCTAAAATCACGTTTCACTCCAATCAGCTTTCCCCGCTTGTTCTTACTTTGAATTTGGAACGGAGAAGGAGGAGTGAGGAAAAAATACGAATTTAATAAAAAGCAGTTCGCGTCGCAATTGCAATATCCAAACACCCCGTTCGGTATTGACGTTCGACTTTATCGGAAGCAGTGATGTGGAATTATAAAGATACGTCAGCCGCGCGAATACAGATAATGGAATTGTGATAGAACAAAGATAACGAAACTCTGTGGTTTTCGCGATGTGACGCCCCGAAATTTATTTAGGTGTAAATTAATTTAAAAAAAAAAACAATTTATGAGTTAACAATAAATTCAACATTTATTTTTCTAAAACAACAAAAATTATGTACCGGTTAGTGACGCTAAATCTAAAGAGTTAATAAAATATACGAGCGTGACGTATCTTGATTTTGACACAATTGCTTATGTCATCATAGGATAATTTTCAAAGGGTTCTCTTGCATCTAAATAGATTAAGTCACGTTTACTGTAAGGAATAACACTTAAAGGTTAAGTATCTTTTAATTAAAAATAATTTCGGGATTATTGCTTTGCTAACGTTAAGTGGAGCTTGGAATACACTTATCGTATTATATTTGTATACACATTAAATATGTATCATGGAAGTACCGCAATTTTATTTATTTTCGTACGCGAAAATATAGCCATAACAAGCTTAATTTGGTTTATGTGTAAATTTAACGCAAATAGAAATACGTCTACGTATTGGGATAAAACGAAAAACAACGATACAAACAGTTCACCTCAATATCATAAGCTCCACTTAGCATTCAATGTGTTGCGAGGAATCCTAGATTTATTTTCCTAATAGGTGAATCTATGAAACACATGCCAAATTAAAATCGCCGTAAGTGCCTAGGCTTTTATCGGTATACCTGGTGTCGTGTCGTACGGAGCTTTTTCGTTTTGTATATATTTACGTGTTAACTTAAAATATACTGAGTGGAATGATACAGGCAGATTTGAATACACTCGCGATCTAGGGCACGCCGTGTTCGATTTAATTTGACAATTAAATCTATATTGTATACGTATCATTAACATATAATAGAGTAACGTAGTGATATTTTGCTTACATGCCTCATGTCAATGCCTGCAAGTAATTTTTATGACATGTTATAACTTGCTGTCGTAAAAGCGTACTTAATGTTAGGAGAACACCATTGTTCGTAGCGATGGAATGTGAAAACAATGAGTTTCGTACAGCATATCGTCGTTGTCAAAACAAAATCTGCTTGCAACAACTGTTTACTATTAAAACGTTCTTCTGTAAAATTATATATGAAGAAGATTTTTAATACTAGTTAAAATTGGTGTAACATATGTTACACGTTACTTTGTTCAATGTTTATGTATTCAAATGTAATAATTTATTTGTAAACTAGTCGTAATAGACGAAATGTTGAAACCTCCAATAAGTGCACATGTCAGATATTGGTTTGACAACGACGATGTATTGTTGTTTGCTACGCCGTAGCACTTCATTGTCATGTATCGGTCGATAATAAAATATATTTTAACGTTTTTCCCTTGCATTGGATCCACCACATGCAATATTGTAATGAAGTTGAGTAAAGAAGCCGAGAGAGTAAAAAAGAGGTCAAAACAGATGAGAATTTATCAAAAGTGATATATCTTTGTCCAACATAGCATAAATTAAATATTTTAATTTAGTAGTACAGGACCGGTATCTATATGTCAAACACAAAATTTGACTGGCCAGCGAAAAACGTTATTTATTTTAATTATTTTGGATTTCAACCTTTTTAATAACTCAGTAAACTTCACGATTATAACGAATTCCACATATCATTAAATCGATTTTGTTTTGTTTTTGGTCCGACATTTGGTTACTTTTTTTTAACAAAATAATATAATATTCCAAGTAAAGATAAAGTCTATGATTAATCTATTGTGTTTATAATTCAATGACGGAACCAAAAAAACAAATAAGGATAAATAATTACAAAAAAAAATTGTCTGTTACATGCTTCACAATGAATCGGAACAAATATTATGAAGAGTTGTATCAAGAATATTATCATATCCACGCAAGTTCCTTGTTATGTCCAAGCGTGCCTTTTAAAGAATATTTGAGCGTGAAATAATAAGGAATCTGTTAGAATACAATCCAAACCATTCATTTTATACGTTACTTAAACTATATTGCTATATTACTTTCTCACTTTACCACAACCGTCCTTAATCTAGGTCCCTAAAGGGGAAACAAGCTCTGACGACGACACGTTTAATTAAATAGTATACAACATTAATAAAACACTACATTATCACTACTCGAAGTAACCGTGCCACACTTAAACCGCGAACACAACGTTATTTATAACTCGGTCACATTCAATTGCGTTTGGCATTCTTTGTACCAACACTTAAACTACAGATATATCAATCCACACAACGGTCACTACAAGTATTAAATGTCCAACTACAGTATGCGTGTTGCATTTATGATTTCGAACGAATTAGAATACTAAACTTCGCTATAGTAAAAATGACACTTCGCATACATAAGTGACAGTTCGTGTACAAAAGTGACACTTCTCACGTCATAAAAGTGACACTTCTCAGCAGATTTTAGCTCACCGGTGAAATTACTTAGCGGAAAACACTCTCCGCGCTCGATCGTCATTCGACGCGATCCTGTCCGCAATCAAGTAAATGAACGTTCGCGCTTTTAATTTTATTTTTCTTTCTTTTTAGTTCTCACTATTCAAACCGTAAATATATCGAAGCGTCCGGCGCGACGTTTTTATGTCATTGACGAGTAAGCCTGTCACACCGTATCGTAGTACCGTAATATTTTACTTCAAAAGCTTTTTTTATTCATTTGAATTTATTTGTAAAATAATTCGTGTTTCATTTATAACTTCACATACTAGTGTTATACTTTTCTAATTATTGATTCAGAATAATTGTAACAAATCATACATATACAGCGTTTTTTTGACGTGCAGCAGGGACTAGTATATTTTAAATTGTCGTTTACTGATTTTCTTCACTTAACGAAAATCCATTAGTTTATTGATATTTGTTGTAAACTACGTGCAATCAATGTTCGATTCCGTGCACTAATATTGACTTGGCTGCTTACAAACGATGCGGTGTGATAGACGGTCTATGTTTTCGAAATTGAATCGCGAGAGAAATTTCAACGAAATATTTACTCCAACGATGGAATAATGTTCCCCAGGAACAATCATTCTATGCGGCGTGCTTTTTGGTTTTAATTTTTTTTTAAGTCGAATAAGGCGTTTGTTTTCTAATATTTTAAGTTCTTCGTAGCATGAGGGCGATGTGATTATTTCTAAGTTCAACGTTGTTATTTTTTTTCCCCTTTTTTTTTTGTTTTAGTTAAGTTTGTAATTTATGTAGATATTAGTTTAACAACGATTTACGATTTATGTGATTCTGTGAATGGGAATTGTTTAATTTTTTTGGGGTAATTTGATTTTTTTTTTGTTTAAATGATTGATCATGATCGGATAGAACGTGGGTTTTGTGATTATGTGACACATGGCTATCTCTGTCTACCCCGTAAGGGTTAGGCTTGAAATTTCGTTTTTTTTTAGCTCGTAATGATGTAAGGCTATGCAACGTTCGTCTTTTGTCGATTTATGTTTGGGTAATTCCCGGAGCGTGATGGGAAATAATTTTGCGCTCTGTTCTTAAACATGGAATAAAAATCAGAGCAGGGTTGAGAGGTCGAGATTTTGTAATTGTAATCCACCAACAGTGAGAGTACATGAAGTGGCGGTACTACCATACAAGCTCAAAAGCCCGGCTTGCCCTACTAAGGAGTAAAGTTTGTAAATCTTAATTAGCACAAGGGCAAGCCGGGCTTTTGGGCTTGTATGGTAGTGCCGCCACTGAGTATATGCATATATAAGTTTTTCAATGATGATCAATGAGTCTACGTTCATGGACGGACACCACTTGTCGTTGGCGAATTTCGCCATAAATCTAAATTGTAACACGTCACTTTATGTTTGTCTTTCTCATCTATTACGGTGAAACCTACCTAGTAGTCATTATTTTATATCCTATGTAATAAAATGTAATTAGATCTATATTCGTGAGACTCATATCGAATACGGTTAACGTACAGTCATTCATACAATTATAACAACTGTGAGTGTAAGTGACTGTACACAGGCAAAGTTGTCGAGGAAATGCTCCTGTACAATATGTTTCATAATAACTGATAATAAAGATCGATTTAGTTATGTTGCGCCCTTTTTGGAAGTGTGATATTTGAATATAAACTTCTATTTACTCGTTAGCAATGTTTCTTCAATGATAGAGCGAAACACGAGAGCTAGATATACGTATGGCGCTGCGAATTATTTGTCTCAAATGTAATTCGATATGTGTTCCATAGAACTACGAATGACACGGGATCGCCCGCTGTACATATTACGGAATACGCTCCCCGGTTTCTGAATAAAGCACGTTTGTGGCACAAAGAGTTTGTTTTCCTTATGTACCCCATATTTATAATTGTGACCGTCTAATCAACACGAGGGATCTAAATAAGCGGTAGGACACTTTAACAGAGCCTGCACGGTTATACAGAATTGTAATCATGCAGAGTAAAGGTAGAATAACTACCGCCAAGCATATACGGTGGTAGAGCCACGCAGCTGCTTCCGCTGCTGAATGGGTCGGCTCAAACCGGATAAATATCACGACCACACAGAAAATTGGCGTAAAGTGGAAGTGTTTCGTCCGGTGAGTGAGGTGGCTGGTGGCCCATCCCAGTCCCTGCCCTTCCTATCTCACTATCCTCCCTATCTCTTTCTCCGTACCCTCCCCTCTTCCGCTCCCTCTCTTCTCCTCCCTTCTTTTCCTCCCTCTTCCAAAAATCCCCCCAATTAAAGGCTGGCAACGCATGTGCTAGTTCTGTCATGCTGCAAATGTCCATGAGCGGCAATAATCACTTACCATCAGGTGAGCCGCTCGCTCATTTGTCAGCCTAATTTATAAAAAAAAATTAAATAGATCATAAATCATCATAATCTAAATAAAGCAAAAGCAGCATAATTAAATTACATCTCTCATTACTATATCTGTCAGCAAGCTAGACATCTATTGAATCATTTTGACTTGCCCGTTGGTGTAGTGGTTAGTGCTCCTGACTTTGCAGTCAGGCAAAGATCGTGGGTTCGATTCCCACCCAGCACAAAATATTTGTGCGATGAGCATAGGTATTTGCTCTGTATCTGGGTGTTAATTATCTATATAAGTATGTATATCAGTTGTCTAATTACCATAGTACAGGCTTTGCCTAGTTTAGGATCAGATGACAATGTGTGAGATGTCCTATGATATTATTATTATTATTTCTTTAAGAAAACACAAATAGATAAAAGTAAGGAAAACCAAAATAATAATAATACTAAATCGTAAAACCTTCAACCAATAAAACGGCAGGTAGCCGATTTTTTAGGCAGAAAAATGATTAAGGGTAATTCCTTTAACACCAGTAAACATTAAAGTCGGCGGGAGCTGATGAGATCGGAAATTGAATGGCGGGAAATACAAAATGGCCGCGGTTTTAATCCCGAACGGGAGTGGCGTTCGGCGCCTGGTAAATATTGTTATTGGGGAAGCTGAAAATCGGGCTCTTCCAACCTGTAAATAATGTTTTGAAGCGCCCCATAAAAATATATAACATCTAGAACACGTGTCACCCCTTGGCTGCCGCCTTGGCAATAAATATACTATATGGGACTAAATACTTTTTTATTAGTTCCAACGAATAAAAATTAAAAAAGCGATACTCAATTCGCAACGTCTCGAATATAATTGTGCCCTATGAAACATTTTCGGTTAATAACAATAACTCGATAAATCGTCTTGTAGTATCGCCGCGTAATTTGTAACTAATCAATTACTTCAAATTTCGCTGACATCTCGTTTTGACACACTTTATATTGTATAAAATAATGAAATTTGTGTTTAGGATAATTTAATAATATTCATTTTAAATAAACAACATGTATTTGTTAATTTCTTTATAAATACAAAGTAAGTAGCGCGTTTGCATGCATTTTTACATCTATTTTCACTTTATTATCATCATCAACATCATAATCAGCCTTTTATTGTCCGGTGAGTGAGGTGGCCGGTGGCCCATCCCCTCCCTCTCCTCATTCCTTCTCTCACTCCTGTTCCCGGTCCTCCTCCTCCCTTTCCCCCTCTTAAAATTTCTCGATCATCCTCCCTCCCTCTCTTAAAATTTACCCCCTTAAAGACTGGCGACGCATTTGCAAGTTTAGTAATGTTGCAAATGTCTATGGGCGGCGGTAATTGCTTACCATCAGGTGAACCGCTTGCTGGTTAGTCAGCCCACTACATAAAAAAAAAATTGTCGTAAGCAAATAAACCCACAAAATACTATTAAAAATCTATCCTAAAAGCTATCGAATTGGGAAGGATATTATTGAATCTTTATATAAGTTACTAGAGCATTTGTTTTAAAGTATCGTTACTAAGAGCTTAATAAATTCAATACCAAACACTATCTTGACTCCACTCAACGGCGTGGCGCTGCACTTCAACTTCACGTAATTTCTATATCTGTCAGTTATGTCTCTATCAGTTACACTGACAACATTAACCTTCAAACCGCTACACAATATTGCTTGTACATTAAGCCTTGATATTAGAACAACCGGAAATGTTCTGATATTACCCCAGGTATACTCTACCAAAGAGTTCTATCACTATCAAAGGCTTTTGTTCTAACAATACCTCTTACGTAGAGGGAGTCAATGGGATATTATTTTAACGTTGCTTTGAGTTTTACGCTAACGACTTCACGGGGATTAGGTATTTTATAAAAGCTTTTATAATATCTAGTAGTAATTAAGAAAGTAACTATGTAACAAAATCTAATAAGCTCAATTTCACCTACTTCAAGTTATTGCATCATCATGTAACTTGGCTATTATACGTAAGTTAGGTGGTAGAAAAATAATCAGGTACCATCGAGCTAGTCTGATGATGGAGATGGCTGATGTAACCCTGAAATTCTTACAAGTAAATCCAGCGAGTTGTATGTCATTTGTTTCGCCTAAACATCGTTTCTCTTAGTGACGAGGACCTGATACTGAAGCTAGAGTTAGCTACACCCTGAAATATTTACTAGTGACTCCCTCGAGTTTAGGCTCATTCGGTTCGTCTTAATATATCCTATTTTGTTCAAATCTTATGATTACGCGAAATATCTAGACTCACCTGATGTTTTTACTCATATACTTTATCATCTATTGAATGGATAGTTAAATTTTGGTAAATCTTGTAATCACCAACTCTGCTCTTGGTCCACTTTAGTTGTCCATCCTCTTCAGTCTTCAGATCCATTCTTAAATCGTATCCCATATCTGTTCTATTAGACTCTAAAAGTAAATAAATAACATAGTCTTGTCAATTTTCAACATCAATCCTATCTTGACTTATTAAATGACAAATAACATTAAAATGTGTTTTCATTAAAAACACACAAGCATTCCGAGTCATCATTTTTAATTTTAACAAATCAGTATAATAAATTTGGGTTGTCCGTCCGCCCGAGAAGCGCCGGCGATACTTAATGCCTGCTCTTTTAAAATTAATGTACAATGCGTTACGACATTATAGCCATCTCGCATACGAGTCAAACAATTCATTCCACACATTTTGGTCTGACATACAAAATACAAGTTTTAACGCTGGTAGAGCCACGCAGCTGTTCCCGCTGCTGAATGGGCCGGCTCGAACCGGATTAGTATCACGACCCCACAGAAAATCGACGTGAAGTGGAAGTGCCTTTTTGCTTCCGCATTTCGTCCGGTGAGTGAGGTGGCCGGTGGCCCATTCCCACCCTCCCCTTATTCCTTCTCTCA
>DWHO01000585.1:0-19123 GCA_018247575.1 Eurytides lysithous rurik
CCCGAAAGCGAGGAAGAGGTAAGAAAGAGAGTGATAGAGGGAGGAAGGAGAGGGGAGGATACGCCACCAGCCACCGCGCTCACCGGACGAAACATGGAAGCAAAATCACTTCCACTTTATGCCGATTTTCTGTGAGGTCGTGGTACTTATCTGGTTCGAGCCGCCCCATTCTACACCGAGAACAGCTGCGTGGCTTTATCACCGTAAGCTTGTGGTAAAAAGGCCCGAGTATCGCAAACATATTGTAGATGGTCGCGAAATATATGATAAAGAATGTTTCGTAGTTCTTGCTGACAAGAGACAGAAAAGAGACCAAAGTGATTCTTCGCCTATTACAGCCTATCTCTCTTGTCAAGCCTGTGGTAGACTAAGCTATTATCGCATCGGTTTATTTAGCCATCAAAGACGTTGGTCTCACAGACAATACATAAATCGTATAAAATATTCATAATCGATACACCATAAGACGCAAAGACTGTATATACGTTTTCGTACCAAAAGTATAGGTAAAAACTTTTCTCAGTTAGATTCTTGTTAGTATGCCATTTGATTTTATTTTTTAAGTGCGTAATAGCGTAATTTATGCACACTAACGATCGCCTAAAAGTTGATATTCGACCAGAGGACCAGGAACTAACAGATAAGATAAATTTTTAAAATATGATGTCTATGTTTTGACAAATCTAATAAATATTTTATTATATCTTATTTAATGCATTAAAACTGTTTCATAACATAAAAAATCTGTAAATGTGATTACAATCATGTTACTCAAAAGTACAAGGTTTCATTATTTGTGATTAACTAGAAGAAAATGCATAACGATTACATTAATTTAACGCGTTAAATAAATGTGCGTATAGGCATAACTATATTATAATATAAAATGCCAAATGTAGTGATGTTAATTCCTCTGACCTGACCTCTGATTTTAAAAAGTTTTTTTTAACGTCCTACTTGACGTACATCTTAATAGTCGCCGTTTGTTCGAGGTCATTTAATGTTTAAATTTATGTTTTATTCCAATTTCAAGTAATTATCATTCAAGGTTATCACATTCACGAATTTATCTTATGTGTTTATAGATCAGCAGAGAAAACTAATATTAATTATTTTTGACTATCATGATATAGCCTTTATCTAGCCTTTATCTCCGAGTAGCAATAGAATCCCTAGTTACCAAGTGTGGATTTTGCAACCTTGGTGTTAATTGACTCTGATATCTTTTTACTATCCATATTTGTTGTATAGATAAACAACTGTTTAACGTTTAACTTTACATGATTCTCTCTAAAATAAATAGTTAAATAGAAAAGAAATATTCAATGTTTTGTACATAACACACCTACCTATACACAAAGCAAAAAAAACATCCATTTAAGTTAATTGTAACCATCCATCATGAATGATCGGTCCAAGTTCACAGGGAGAGAATGCTTAAAGGCAAAGTCCACCCTTTATAATCTTTTTTCTGAAGGATATGCACACTATATTTCTAAAACATATCGTTATTTCTTTTAATATTTTTACGAAACTTTAGATGGAGGAAACTCAGTGCGAGGCGGGGCCAGCTGAGGCGCTGCTGGCTAACGGAGACGCCGCTATTTCGCATCCATTGCAACCGCAATCAAACGCTGACGTCGACAAACCTCTGCTAAATAAAACCATAATGTAAACCCACAGAACAAATATGTAATAAACGATGATGATCCGTTTGATACAGTTGCTAAGCTATTGGCTTTAGTGTCGCAGGTTGTGGGTTCGATTCTCGCCCGGGTCTAATATTTACTACAATTGTTCCGGACCTGTGCATTTGTCCGTGTGCAATTTAAGTATGTAAAAATCCTTATAATACAATATATTTCTATCTTACAATGAAGGCAGCATTAAAAAAAAAAAGAAATAAAATAAGTTCGACAGCTATACTATATACTTCATAACAAAGCATGATATCAACTTTCAGGCCTTATTGTAATGGTCGTTCTCATTGACGCCATCAACGACTATTATTATTTGTAATGACATCTTAATTTAGTGCCTTCTTTCTAAGTTGTGTTTAATCTTTAAAACATTGATTATATTTCGATGTAGGAGTTTAATCAAAGTTGAGTGAAAGATTTTAATTGTAAGAATTGTTATATACATAGCTTTTTGTTACTTTAGGATTTTTTATTGTATCGATAATTTTATGCATGCCAAAAATAATATGTTGTTGTTTTCGCATGTATACTTAAAATTATCGATATTATCATAGGGAAAAAAACCCACTGAAGAAACTTGTGCGCTAATGAAGGATATGAAACACTTGACTCTCAATTATTTATGGTGAGTGAAGTTCATATTGCTATGAAGGTCTAGGATCAGGGATGGATATCCAACTTTTATTTTTTTTTAAATTTAACTCAATTCTTCTCTCCTTATAGAGTCAATCAAAATTTTCCAAAGATTTTGGTTTAAAGAAAATATTAAATATACAAAACCACCTTTGGGTGCATCTCAAATATAAACCCTAACCGTATACATTAAACGGTCTGATTTTTAAGTGGGCAGGTCATAAAATATCATTGAATTAGTCATTATTAAGCTTCAAGTGACTGAGTCAATGCTCACAGAGGTTAGAATAAATCAAATCAGTATTGTATCACTCTTAAATATTATTTATTAGCATCTATTCTATTCATAACATAAATATCTCTATAGCTAAGTGTATACAGGTGTATTCCCTTTGCAATATCTTCTACAATAAACGGTTTATTATTAACTACTAAACAGAACTCATCAAATTATTGAATGTTGTTATACATATTTTTGATAGTATCCACATATATTATCGTCACACCTATGTTTTAAGTTAATGACGTAAACATCATTGTAATAATAAACAATTAAACGTCATTGAATGTTTACGTTTTTATTCAATATTTTAATTGCAGATTAATATTTTAGGCTTGAAGGAAAAAAATTCGTCTCTTGTGGTTGATGGATTGGGTTTTACTTTTTAATTTTATTCTTTAACGTAATAATTTATAATTAACTTTTCAGTCTAACAAAAAAGGTTAAGAAAATGTTATGTACAAAAGCTCCTATTTATGTCTTTAACTAACTTAACTTGTTTAAAACTATATGCACGTAAAAATTTTATGTAGATCCGATTTCCAGTTGCCATTTAAATATATGTATATATAATATTTAAATCGTAAAGTTGTATAATGATTTTTTTTAGTAGAACTTTACGTTGTCCTATCTCATGACGTGGTTTAATGCAGTTTACATCTTCGGTAATATCTAAGCTTTTTCTATTTAATGTTGCAAGATTTCATAAGGTCTCTGCAAACACATTAGTTACATTTCTAGATTTTTCAGCTATTTATCACTAAAATCAAGGAACATATACATTGTTATGTTATTTTTATATCATAACGGTCTAAAAAAGACAAAGAGGTAATTTTATTATTGTAAAATTATTAAATGGTCATAATGATAAATTGATTTTTGACACACAACTTACAATTATATACATTTCCTTCTTTCTAGTTGAGTTCAAACCTACTGAAACGTGTGGTGTGATTAATTTTTTGTTATTAGTATATATTTTCTATTAGCATAAATATTTATTTTAGTACCATTTCCATAAAATAGCTCGAGTGTAACGTAATTAATAGTATTAAGACACTATAGATATAATGCTGTAATAAGCACAGCTTATGTGATGATATGAGCGTAATCCATTAAGCAATAATTAATTATTAATAGAATTGTAATTATGTCTTCTTTCTATTGTAAGGTGAACTAATAAAATGCCTTGACTTATTAGTGACTTTTAAAACTGGTTCTGTAATTTATTGAATTTGTAATGATTCCGTTATTTCAGATCTGTGTGAGTCTTAAATGATAGTATTGATTTTAAGTGATATTTTTTTTTAACTGAGTTTTAAAAGTATCATTTATATTTCGCAAATGTGGCATTATATTTTTACTATATAATTGATACTACTATAGCCATTAGTACGTTTCCGAAACTATCTTTAAAGCATCTTTAATTTATAATTGCATAGAAAGGAATCTCTAAAGTACGTATTATTAAATATCGATTTTTCTATCTTATAAAAAATACGTGTTCGGTGATAAATGATAATAATGATAAAATATTTTTTATATAAATCTGTGTAACCTGTTTCTTAAATGTTAGATCTTTCTATATGTTATACAATTAAATTGCTATAAATAATGCATACATTATTTATTAGATTCTCTCACGAACTGTCATCTGCACAGGCCGAAATGGAATGTTATGACATAGTGGTGCGTAAGCATGGATACGCGAATTACAGTTACGTAACATTCTACGGATAAATCTGTACTTGGTGTTGTGTAACCCATAAGCATCAATATATTTACTATAGTGGTATTCAATAGTGGGTTGTATCTCAGTTTCTCGGGTGCGCTTCATCAATAAGTATTTAAGAGTAGATTAAGTATTAAACACAATGATTCTAATACGTCGTATGTAAGTAATAACTAATGGGGTAGATATTGCTTCATGAAGTGACGCCTACAAGTTTTAGCCTATGTAGATTATAACATTACGAAAAATACGAACACTAGGGCATTAGATGTCGTCTATAGGTAATTTTAATCGTGTTGCTTATTTGTCAGGCAAAAGTAAATTTGTAGAACATGAATGGTGATAATATTAATCTATAATGTTTACCTGTATGATGATAGTGGTAGGTTTACATAGAATTTCTCTAATGAGGTCTTTCCTGTGATTTATAAATGCTGGTTTTGTAAATGCTGTAGCGTCTAATATTGAAACCTCAGATGGGCTATAATAGTTTTATTAATAAAGCAATATCTTAACTGTACTTGAATTTTTTTTTGGTAACATCCAAGGTATTTCGTTAAGTCTAAACCCATTTTCAGATTTAATATTCTTGAAGTCTAATGAAGAGTTATCATTGTTTAATATATAAGTAAATTATTCTTTAATTTTCTTTAAACATATCATTTTTCCTCACCGCCAATATTGGTAGATATTTATAATATTACTTACGTAGGTGATAAAAATGTCATTCAGAATGAAATAAGTCATGAATTAAAATATTCAATCAGTGCCTATTAATAAAAACGGTAGGCAGTTTTGTTAAACTGTAATCTGCGCAAGGTTTTTTTAGGGACAATAGAATAAAATTTTCAAAATTACAAGTATTTATGAAAAGTAAGTGTATGTTAAAATTTATAAACATTTGGTATCAAATGAAAATTTAAACTGTCTTGTTTGACTAAGCTAAACGCATTCTATTATGACCATTTTTGCATTAAAGTCAGTGTTGTTAATATTTCATATTAATTAAAAGTATTTCGTTTTTTTTTTAGTTATGTGAATACTACCTGTTGTTAAAAAAAAATTTATTATTAATTAATCAATTTAGCGATTATATCGCGCTTAGGTTCTAAAAAGTTATAATTTTTGAATAACGTACCATATCGTAAAATTATTTTTGAAAATTGTCGATCATGTAAATGAATTTTAAAACAGTTCGTATGGGGAACGTTGAGAGCATAAATATTACAGCTTCAACGTTGGCAACAAGCACGTTGCTATTTTCGGAGCGTCGTGTTTACTTTCACTATTAACTAGGGCCAGTACGTTAGATTTACTAAAATAATAATAAACATACATTTTACATAATAATATAAATGCCACATAAAAATATATTTTTTTATTTCTACATTTTAGATTATGTATTGATGGTTCTTTCTTGACGGTGTAGTAATTTTTGCTGGTGAAAGAAAATAGGGGACACAATTATGTTTATATTCTTGTATGTTACACAACTTTTTATGTGATAAGCAGCAGCCAGGAGAGCGGAGGTATCTCCACACATTTTGATCTCGGCTGCTATTTCTGTAGGATTTTTGTAAAAACATTTTTTTAGGGAGAAGCGGCATAATAGGTCGCCTGATGATAACTACTGCTCATGGATATTCGCAAAGTTAAAGAAATAGCGAATGCATTTCCTGCCTTAAAGGTGGGGATAGGGAAGAAAAGGGGAGGGTGATGTGGGTGGGGGGAGTGAACGGAAGACGTGATTTTTTACGGTTTAGGCTGACAAACGAACAAGCGGCTCACCTGGTGGTAAGTGATCACCGCCGCTTATGGACATTTGCAGAATTACTGAACTAGCAAATGCGTTGCCAGCCAGTTAAGGAACGGAATTTTGGAAAGAGAGAGGGAGGCGGAGTGTGTAGGAAGAAGGAGTAGAAAGAGAGAGAGTGAAAATGTTCCCACAGGGATGGAGATATTGGTCAAAGGAGGGAAGTAAGAGAGAGGAAGGGGAGGGAGGGGATGGGCCACCGGCCACCTTACTCACCGGACAAAACGCAGAAGCAAAAGCACTTCCACATTTTCTACTTCCGCTAACATGGATTATATTTCGTGGATGACTATAAATAAGCTTGTAACATCTCGCTTTCGTCTTCAAATGGTGACAAAATCCTCCGTGGGCCTTGGTATACGCATATTTAATAAAATTCCACAAAATAGCTTAGATCTACCGCTTGACCCTTTTAAAACTAAAGTTAAGAACATTTTGTTGCTTAAAGCTTATTTATTGACATTAAAAACATACATTGTTCAGAAGTTTCTGGTAGATCAAAATGCGTGGAATTTAATATATTGACTCGTATATGGGATATTACTTAATAGATGGACTTGTATTAAGGCTAAATATACTGTAACGTTATTTTAAAAGAGCAACTGTTGAGTTTCTCCGGCTCCGGCCAAAATGTAAATAACAATTCAAAAGTGCTTGTAAATGCCTATTGGAATAAATATATTTTGATTTGATTTGATTTGATATGCATATTACCTCCACCATCCAATAATCGAATAAATATGCATTAATGCACCAAATTTTGTAATCACCACCTATGTAAAAACAGAATGGTTACAAATATAATAAATATGTTTAATATGAAACATAATTCGCTTTTTTACCTTACCTCGTTTTGCCTCCACCATAGATGAGAAGTTCGGTCTCCTGGATAGTCCTTTTGCTTCGTATTTGATTCTAGAAGCTCAGGGGGAAACATCGCAGACCATCCAGCGGTGTACCCGTTCAATACAAGCAATTTATTTCCGACAAAGTACAGTGCGTAAAGCACTTTTCCCCATTATATTCAGTACGTGCGCTTTTAAGTAGCCACCGTTCTAACACTTCTTTTCTGATACTCTTACTCTTCAGGCGTTGTCCCTAAATTTTAAAAGACAGCTTTAGTGCACCCGATCCGCAGGAAAAGCTAAACTAGCTCAGACATATGGACCTTCAAGAAGGATTTCCACCTCGGCAAAGCATTTGCGAGATCCTTGAAGTTACAAATAGTCAACTGTGTGTCGCTTTCAGGTTAACCGTTTGCTCGTTTATCGCTTGCGCAAGAAATAAATCTCAACATCTCGCACGTTACCTTTCTGTTTAAGGAAACAAGGATATGAGGTATTTTTTATGTTACCCTCGACGTTACCCTTACCCCTTAAACTTGATTCAGTTCTATATTATCTCGATAACTCCATGACCATTCCCAATACTGTCGGATATGTAGCTTTTATACAAAACACAACTTTTCTTCAATCTCATCATTTTCATTTTCCGGTCTTTTTCCGGGATCTATTTGCTCGATTTGGTTTGTAAATACATGATTATATTATTACCTTATCTGAGTTTAGCCAAATTAATAGAATTGACAAGGTATTCGGGACACGTCTGATGAATATTTAGAAATTCAAATTATACCTTGATCTTTACTTCTTAAAGAAAGAATACCCACACAAATAATTATCTATCAGCAGTCACTATTAATCTTATGGCCATCATCACTAAGATGAATAATTGTCTATTTTAGTGAGTACAAGGAACATTTGGTGACTGAGCTACGGCACGCATCATGTAAGTCATTTTAGAAAATAAAATAAAGGGACGAATGATAGACCTGATGAGTGTACCTCATCAGGTCTTTATAAGCTGTCACTTGCATTTATTTATTTATAAATTGTTAGACTCTTTTGCAGAGTTGGAAATAACATCTTAAAACGTTAGGGGGTAAGCGCAGTGCAAACCCGATTTCTGCGTTGCATTGTGTTGTTATGAGCAGTCGTTACCATCAGGTGCACGACTTGTACGTATCGTCAATTTGTCTCCTTACAAAAACCTATCTCCTAACTAAAGTTTACCAATGGGACTTCTAGACGGAACTGGTCGACGCCATCTAGTGGTGGGGTTGAAGGAGTCGTTATAAAAGCAAAGGAAGAGTGAGTGCACCTGTATCTGTGCAAACGTTTGTTGGCTATTTTTTTTGTAAATCGGCCGCCGTGGCCGGAATCGCCCGGGATAACTCTCTATAGTACATTAAGCGTGTTCACTCGCTACTGATCTTGCTTCACATACTCTGAAAGAAAGCCGCAAAGACCAGAGAGAGTTACTTAATTGCTTTTTTATTTTCTCCATTTCCAAAGCACAAGCAAAACGCAAGCAAAGTATTACTACCTAATATACCTATATTGAAGAATAATATACCTGTACTAAATTTATAATATATTTTTAACATAGGTAAAATATTAATATACCTATAATAAAATAATATAAAAAAAAGAAAAATATACTTATATTAAGGAAAAACATGAAGACGAAACTCGGCTTGACTAAAAAATATCAAATAATATTTAATGCCAAATAAATAGAGCAAACGCAGCTTATGCTCTATGAATTTTACAGTTAAGAGTAAAAACAGTAGTGTGTTGTTTGAATACAAAGCCTATATCTTTATTATCATCATTTTTGTTTTTAAATGAAAGATATATATATATCTATATCTTTCATTTAATAACAAAAATGATGTTTTTAAAGCGTAACGTAGGCCAATAACCAAAAGAAATTTGGAAAAACATGTATTAGAGTAAGAAGCCTAAGGTACTCAAATTAAACTTAAATTTATGCTGCTGATTTTATTTTTTGTTTCGTTTTATTTAAAACTTTATTCATTAGTAATAATATTTCGCCTTGAAATAAAATATTAAAAAAAAATGAAAACAGTGTAGCAACATCAATCTATTTTACTACAACAGGAGATTTAACAATATTATAAATGTATGGTAAAATAAAAAAAAAGTATCGAGAATTTGCAAATGAGTTTCTAAATTTCTTCTATTCTATTACTATTTCTAATATTTTTCCAAATATAAAGGTGCGCCATAGAAATTTAAAAAAGAAAACGTTAATTTACTTAAGTTACTACCATTATAATGATTAGCTTTACTTTTCTGCCACTGGCAAATACGCTGTAAGGATGGACTTCTACAGAATTCCATTCTTGGCCAATCTCTCGGAGCCATCAGCATTTTGCTGAGCAGCTAACCCTATTGACGTAGTGATGCAACGCGATCATTTATTTCTTTTTTCATCCTTTTGACAAAACCAATTGATTCAAAAAATCAGCATTTAGTAATTTTTTTGTGAAATATGTCCCGAAACTGATACCAAGTTAATTAAATTACAATAAAGTTTTGAGTATCAATAAATTGGATTTTTTTTATGGATTAGACTGACAAACGAGCAAGTGGCTTGGTAACCTGATGGTAAGTGATCACCGCCGACCATGGACTTTTGCATCATTACAAAACATATTAATGCGGTGCCAGCCTTTAAGGGGGGAAATTTTTAAAAGAGGGAGGTAGAAGAAGTCAGAGAGAGGGAGAAAGAGAAAGAGGGGGATGGACCACCGGCCAACTCACTCACCGAACGAAACGCGGAAGTACAAACACTTCGCTTTATGCCGATTTTCTATGAGGTCATGGTACTTATCTGTTTCCAACCTGTCTATTCGGCAGCAGTGAAAGCTGCTGCGTGGCTACCAACGTGAAAATATAAAAGCTGATTGGAATTGTATATATGTAGATAAGTAGTTTTCTTAATGTTATTTAACTATTTGGAAAAAATCTGTTGCGTTTGATAAATATGTTTGTTTCTCTGTACGTTGACCAAATGTCTGTAGACGACATATTGTAACTATATTAATTGGTATAATCCTGGGAGTGAACAATAAAAACAAAATAAAATAGATTGTAAGAATCATCTTATAAATTACCGACCCATTTTGTCAGCCATACGCAAAATATGTAAGAAAATAATGCTGGAACAATTAATTATTTCTTTTAATTAGAGCAATTTTTTAAGTGGCCCCCAATTGGATATATCTATTTATTTATTTTCCCATGATGTTAATAAATAATTGCTATACTACTTTACTCCGTAAAAGAAAATATTATTAAAATATCACTATTTCATTAGGTTATACAAATATTTTAATACTGTTTATTTGTATTCTTGTGGAAAAGTATTTTTTTTTTAATTTACTTTTCCAAGTCTATTTAATCGGTGATTTGTCAAAAATTAATATAAACATACAGTTTATCTTTATAACATCAATTGATAGAAAAAATTAATAATCTGAGACATGCAAATTATTAATAAAATCAGCTAATATATATGTTTCTTATTTTCATTTTTATAGGTTTTATAAAAACTTTGTGATACTACACGTGTAGTAAAAAAATATATTAATATTATAGATGTTCACTACTCTATTCGTATTTCATGTAATGCCTCTATTCGTATTTCATGTAATGCAGTTTTACTTATGTATTAACAAGAGTAGTTCCGTGACTCAACCAGAACTTCCGCATTTCATATAAACTACTTAAACAAATGTTTAGTCATAACGGATAAACACAGAAATCCATTTACAAAAACAACCATAAAGTTTATATAAATTAAAAATTAAATTAATTATAGATTAATTTTAATTTTTTTAGTAGTTTAAATATTGGGAAATAACGGTATTTATTACTTATAAATACGTGAAAATATATCAGATCAAAAGGAATTTTATTAATTTTAATTAATATTAATTAATTTAAAAATATTAATTAATTAATATTTTTCTTAAAATATTTTCGGAGTGTCCTCATCTTTTCTGTCCGCTGTCAACGGAGGACGGAGCCGCTTGGTTGGCAAGAGGTAATCTTCGTGCCCTTCAAACCGCGCGTTCAGCATGCCGCCACCTTGCAGCATGATAGCGCGCGTTATCTCCTCCGCCGTCAGATTAACCCCTTGAGAGTAAGGATTCCGACGCATCTATTCTCTCTAGTTGCGTAAGAGAAGGCGCAACTTTTCTCTTATTCCGAACCTCGTCTCTGAGGTCCAGTAGCTCTTTACGGATGTCCGCAATCTCGCTTCGCAGTCGCTCATTTCTGCATGTAGCTTTGCGGCTTCCTCCGTAGTCGTCCGATTTTGCAGGACCTCGACTGCTACTTTGATGGAAGCCGCGGCTTCCTTCAGAGCCTTTTTAAAAGTCCTTTTCAGATTCCGCGACATCATTGCCGCCTCAAGGACTACAGTAAGGTCCTGCCTTACTTGATCCCCAAGGGCATCCGCCGTGCGTGGGTCACTCGCGTCCAGTCCCAAAGCCGCCCGGTTTGCACGAGCATTTTGGACAAACTCTTGAAGTTCCTCCTCCGCCATGACGACAGTTGCGATTCGTAGCTTTTTAAGGAACTCTTGCACTCGACTGCACGGACCGTCCCGGGCATCCGTTGAAGTAGTCACCCTAAAAGTCGTTCCGTCACCGGATGCAAGTTCGCTCTCGGCGTCAGTCGCAGATGAGAAGCTTCTCCTTGCCCCACCTCTGTCAAGAACATAATAAGATCTTTAAAAACAAAGTTAGTTTTTTCGATTAATTTTAAAAACTACTCACCGAATGAGCAATATATATATATAGTTCAGAGGAACAGCTTTTCATACACACATCGCAGGACGGACTGAATCGCAAACTTTGAAGTGTTTAAAACATCAAAAATTCAAATTTAGTCTGTATTTATTAATTGTGATGACTTAATTGGTTTTTGTTTTATAGAATTTTTACATATTATGAGTATAAATGTAACTGTATGTCTTCCTTAATTAAATAAAAATAAAATAATGAAAATAAATATAAACAATTTGAAAAATTAAATACATCACTATATTATTTTAAAATACACTGTTCAATTTATCAAAATATATTAATTGAAATAACTCTTTACAAGCACTTTTGTATCATCATTTTGTTCGTGAGGAAGCTACCACCGGCATGGAATGCAGTTTTGCTGAGAAGAGCCGGCGAGAAACTCAACAGTTGTTCTATTAAAATACCGTTACAATGTGTTAAGCATTAATACAATTACACATTCAGATTTAATCAAGGTGTTACAAGCCTTTTTTTATTCCTAGTATTTTTTATGTGACTGTCACTGATTTTTATAATATTATTAAAATTTTGTGTAGTTATATAATAAATTAAAAAGTGTGTGTTTGTGAAGAAATCGTTATAATAACACTTTTTTTAAAAACTTCTCGCAGAAATTTCGAGCTTTCATTTAATAAATAGCCAACACAGCTCATTTTTAAAGTCCGAATTTATCTTAGCAGCATTACCCCACAATATGATACCGTAAATATTTTTTTAGTATTTTCGTTATTTTCATAATGCTCTGCGCATTATGAAAATCACTAAAATAAATGAGTCTAGTTGTGTTAAGATCCATAATTTGCCTTACTTTCTTTACTGAAAATAGTTGAATCGGTAAGTGACACTGCTTCGTCGTAAATTTAACATATTACAATATTCAATCTTGAATATTAGGAATATATCATCAGAAAAAAGTACAATTTTGAACACATTCTTTAGATAAAAAAAGCAAATCATTTTATAGTAAAAATGAAAAAACCCTAAAATAGATCCTTGTGGGATACTCATCTATGAACGAAGTCCAGATGATTTTACGATGTTCATACCAATCGTCGGGAGTCCCTGGTTAGCATCCATAATTATTAGTCTTAAGTATAGATTATTTTTACATACAATAAGAAGAAAGTTTTAAAAATAAGAAAAGTTCTAAAAATCTGATGCACCACCATTAGTCATAAAACTAAAGCTATTAATACTCTTAATTACTTAAAAAAAACTAACATGTCACTGGGCGGGATATGTAGCAAGACTTAGAGGTGACCGCTGGACTACGAGGATAACGTTATGGCCCTGGGCCATCAGGCCAATGAATAAGAGGAAGACCGATAGCACGTTGGTCATATCTGGATGAGGCCTTTACTTTCGACTAACAGGGATTCTTGCAAATAATTACATATATAGCAAAAAAAATTGTTTAGTATATTTATTAATTACAAGTCGATATTAGTTTATTTTTATATTATCTGTAAGTTGTCTCAGTAGTTATCATGATTTTAGGTTTCATTTTATTTTTGTATTATAAAAGATTGATTTACGTGTTTTGAATTGTTTTTATAGGCAAGAAACAAAAAGCTTTTTTTTATTTATTTATTTAGGCGAGGAATCCTGCAGATTTTGATCAATTTATCGTATGGAGATACTAGTAACCCTATATCTATTCAGGTGAATCCAAACAGGTACAAACAAGAATATGTATCATACATATTCTTGTAATTAACTAAGTCAAGACAGGTCATCGGCAGAAAAGAGCTTCTATATTACAAGGTTTCTTGTAACATAATCGGGAAATTGTTGTTCGCTTTGACTTGTAATTATGTATGTGCGATCTTACAGCCTTCAGGAAGAGGCATGCCCTTAATGGAGTAAAAACAAATATTAGTAAAAACAATAGAATAAACTTTGTATATAGAGAACAAAACATACGTTGTTATGAAAAGTACTTATATAGGTATCTACACACACAAAGTTTACTAAATGAGTTGTATGTGTACATAATAACTGAGACCAGCTCTATTCAGTTAAAACAAATCCTAATACTTGTTTCGAGTATCAAGTATGTTACTACTACATATTTAAAAAAGCAGATGCATATATTATTGTAACATCAAACATCATGGGATGCTTCAATAATAAAATGTCGAGGGCGTCTGTGATTCAATACGTGTAAAAATATTTAGACGATTCGATTACTACACTCATCCTGCTGGAAGAGGCAGGTGATTCACGAATGATGAGTGCAAAGGGTGCTAGCAGAGGTGTAAGCGCAGTAGGCGAGAGGGGCGGGCGGGGCGCAGATTGAGGCCACTATTTAACCGCATGTTGGCCGCGCAACGACCTGTTGTGATCCCGTCATGGCGCGCTACGCCCGTGTCGCTACTTTGGCCGCGTGTCTCATATTCGTCAGCGGTGAGTTCCAACCATTTTAATTACGCCTTAAGAGACCGTCAATTTCGCGGCGTCATATGTGACGCGACGTTAATGGGCATGGAACGCCCATCTGCATTATCAGTGGTTGCGTCTAAATCTATTATTTCACAAAAGTGAATAGTGAAGTTGCATCGAGCATTGTTATCGTGAGACCGTACGTGTCTCCTCAAAAGTTTATATTAATTTATGCGGCCAAACGCGATCTCCTTGCATCCAATAACTTGAAGAATGTAATCAACGCGACGCAAATATTTCAAGGACATTCAGAACTATACTCTATAACAACTATCGAATCTTGCTTCTGTATGCCAGTGTAGTGAAATCGAATTTTTATACTTATTGATTTTATTACAATGCAGGACAGGACATATTTTAGAGTTACGAAAACATGTTATCTGTCAAAGTCAATGGACGTGTTGCCTAATGGCCAGCGTATATCGTCGTCTCTTTTAAATTTAATGACGCGTATGATTTTGTTTTTATTTTTATTTCATTTCTTTCTTGTTAAACACATTTACAATGGGACTTAAAAATAAGCGACGAGTGTTTGCAATACGAACGTTTAGTACTTGTCGCAGCTGCTTACTGTTGCGTCTGAGAACTTTCACATTCGGTTAGTGTTGCGCCGCCGCCACCACCGAGAACCGTCGATGACGTCACGAGGCATTCGCGGCCCTCGCCAGCGGCGAAGCGGCTCTCCGTACTCGAGATTGCCATTCAGTCTCATAAAAAGTCACAATTACATATGCATAAAATGTTAATACATTATGTATACATTCAGCTTAATTTTTATATTAAAATTTTGTGTATGACACTAACAACGAGGTGTAACTATACAAGAAACAACTTATTAACTAAATGTCAAAGATTGTGTGTGTTATTTACATAACCAGTTAAAGGATTTCCTTAAAATGCTTTAGCCATATAACAAGTTAAATATGTTGTAAAGAACTAATAATATAGTTTGGACAGAAATGTAGAATAAACTGTATTTCTATAAAAGCACTATTTAATAACAATATTTATTATACATATACATATATAAATAAAAGACAAGCAATTTTGATATGGTAGAGTGGTATCAATATCATGTATACCATATACATGATATTGTGTTAGTTTAATCTATAGTGACATTTGACATCAGTTCATTTAAATATTTATTTTATAAAGTACAATATTACGATTTTAAATTACGTGAACAAAATATTTTATGTTTTTTTTATCTTATTATTTATATTATTTCGTTAAATATTATGATTTTTAAAATGTTTCTAGCAATTAAAAAAAAAAACAAAAACAGAAAAATAATCTCAGTGAATAGCCTAAAAAGTTATGTGCCATTAGCTTATTTTATAATATATTTTGTTATATATTACATATTTTTTTACTATCGAAAACTCATTCTTCGAATATTTCTATTTACCAATATGTGTATTTTAATACTTTAGGAAATATATTTTATTTAAAATATATTATTTTCTTTCTTGCTTTCCTAATGCTATTGAAATGGCAGTGTTTGAATGATTATAGTTTCCACTCTGTTAATTAAGTACTTACTGCAATACATTCTGAAATTTTAAACATCGTCGTAATTATATGATAATTAGTGGATGAAAAACATTGCAGCATTGCTGTTACCTTAAATTTTGTACACTATACAGCCCATTGTCAATGCAATCGCAAATTTCATTTATGTTTCATATTTTTCCCAAACTACCTATCGAGAAAAATCCGTCATAATTCAGTAAATTAGTAAAATTTATAATCGGAATTAACTTTTGTAGAGCAATAAGATTTTTAAGTACTGTTATAAAGAATTAATGTTCCTCTATTTGTGCTTAATATGTTGCACTAAAATAATAATAATAATTGAACTAAACGGACAGGTGACAATACAAGGAAAGTCAAGAGGTAGTGCTACATATTTATGAAGTTGAGCTTTGGTATGCAGTTCACGTTGTCGGTCGTCGCCCGCGCCTTCTCGCATAACTGTCTATTTGTTCACTATTCAGTGTCAGTTGAATGATTTCACGATACGTTTATACTTCACAATTCACACAACTTTCCGAAATGGATAAAGCATTGACCATTCTAAAAAATAAATTTCGAAAACAATGTCTTTGGCATTAAGTCCGCCTTGTACTTTGTTTTTGTGCAAAAGTTTAAATAAATAAATGCAATATATAATGCATTTCATTTCAAAATTATAGCAAAATGTTTAAAATGCTGTTTAAAGTATTATATTATTTTCCTTTACGAATAAATACTGAACTACATACAATAGTTCAGTATTTATTCGTTTTAGGAAAAGTTTTTTAAACCTGTCATACAAAAGACTTCAACGCATTTTATCTGTGGAGAGTCGGTTCATAGTTCATATGTTACAAGCTTGAGAAAGTTATCAATTGACATGTATATATTACTTCACGCATAAATTTAAGGGTACCGTGAAATCAGCATCACGACTGCTCAAACACGTGGTAGATCCGGGTCAAAGAGGACAAGTTCTTATTTATCTTTCCGGCTATGATCACTATACTCATTTCAACTTGAATTATTCATATTTTCTCAATTGAAATATGGTTGATTGTTACCCACACATAAAAATACAGATTGTCATCATAAATTAGAAACGAAATATGAATAACCATATTAGAAATTATTTCGTAAAACTTTAAAACTTAAAAAACCGCCTAAATCCACAAGAAATACAAAGAAAATTTTGATAAAGTTTCTTCAAAGGCATTTGTAGTGTCTTTTTAGTATTTTAATAAATATAAATATATTTTTATAAAATTACAAAAATTTAAGAAGAAAAGCACTGTACAACAAAAAATTATTACACAATATTTGCCTTCAAAGACTATTCAAAAATGCTATCTAAAAATATATATAAAACTACTTATAAATACTTTAAACGTATTGTCTCGTAAAGGTAGACTAATCTAGAAACTCGATTCAAAGGAATTCGATACCTCAGTATTACTCGTGCGTACTGACAAGGTTGTCTGAGTCGTTGCACATTTTCAAACTGTGATGCTATTTCTATTATTACTTCTTTTTTAAGTGCCTTGTCATGTAAGCAATGTACGAAAGACAAATATTAATAATATTGTTTAAATTAATGATTACTTTTTTAAATTATAAGTGTATACTACTTTTTTATCTGAAGTAAATTATTACGGTACCAAAGTTTGAATAAATAAATGGCTTCAAATTTTTGTAGTCTTTTTTTCAATAATAATAATAATACGTGTTTATGTAGGTAACCATAAAATATTAATCTACAAACTTGTAATTTGTGGATTTTAAACTTTGCTGAATGACGACGTGATCGTGGCTTTGCTACTGAGGAGGCTACGCGGACAGCCAACGTTAGATAATATCGTGAGAGCTCAGTTTCCTTGTGTTACGTGCTTCGCAATCACGCAAACAATCCGCATCAATTTCTTATTACTATCACAAGTTAGTAAATATTACTCAACCGATTTGGCTTGTTAACAAGCATAAAAAGTTGTATAATCAATCGAATGTTGCGATAGACCTGACACGTTACACTTTATATACTCGATAAATAAACCAAACATGAGCGAAATAAAGAAAATTTTATAATTTAAAACAAGTTCACGTAAAGTCTCAATATGCAAATCGTTAACATTTCCTGATTCACCACTAGCGGTCAAGGAAAACAACAATTCCGTGACCTTTTGAAATTAAAATAATTTCGACAGCGCCCGTACAAAGCATCAAATACCATGCATAATGTAACAATTTGGCATAGACAGAAGAACTTAGAAAGAGTTGTCCTTGTTGCTTGCTTAAGCGCTGACATTTCGATGCCAGTCAAATGTCACGTGCGCTCACTTCACCTTTGACATTTTAACGTCCAAATGACATTTTAGTTCTAACGATAAAAAAATATTGGCAGTTATTTAACCACAGCCTGTTTTTGTGTACTAGATATTTTTGCATAATACTCGCAAGGTAGTATAGAAAATCAGGAAATTAATTAATAGGAACAGGTAGAGACGGTCGTTTCCGGAATAAATTATCCGACATTGCTATAAGTGGTTTTAGTATAATTTTGTTGTTTGTTTGTGTAGCGGTTGCTGATGGGCACCGTTGGCGGCGGCAGGCTGATGACGCGCCCAAGAAAGACGAAAGCCTGGAGCAAGAGCTATGCAAGGACAAGGACGCTGGCGAGTGGTTCCGGCTAATAGCCGGCGAGGGCGACAACTGTCGCGACGTCATTCAGTGTACTGCCTCGGTCAGTCCAATAAGCGGTTACTACTTTTAACTCGAACCCTTTCATGCAATAATGATCATTTGCATCAATGCCACGTATTCGTATTCTTGGTTGTAGCGTACTCAGTGTATACGCATTTGACATAAAGAAACATATAATACCTATGTTATAAGTGTTATAGTGAAGAATTTAAAAATTCTTTATTCTAACTTAATTTCACTTAATATGTATGGCGTATCGGCAAATCCATCTATGCATACAATTAAGCTTATCTATTCAGTATGAAGGTTTCTGCGTATTAAGAAGATAAATTTTAACAATTTTATACATTATTCGTCGTGTTATATAGACACTGTAGACACATTGTGAAATTTGTTTTTTTAAATAATTTTAAACTAAATTTATCTTCGTTACTGTTTGTGGCACGCAACGCGGACTTTATTTATTTTTTTAACAATATACTAAATAACCTTAATATTTTATTACCGTTAAACAATTTTTTTTTTCTGATTAAAAAAAAAAAACGCTGCCCTATTTAAAGATAGAAATATCTTGTGTTATAAGGGCGTTTTACATACATAAATTTTACGCGGACAAACACCCAGA
>DWHO01000586.1:0-19121 GCA_018247575.1 Eurytides lysithous rurik
TGAGGTCGTGGTACTAATCCGGTTCGAGCCGGCCCATTCAGCAGCGGGTACAGCTGCGTGGCTCTACCACCGTAGAAGCCTTTGTCTAAGCTCAATGTAGGCCTTTCGACGAATAGATTATTACTACCCACTAATTAAGCGAGTGGTAACAGAGCCTTCCGGTTCTATTTTTTAATGAGGATAAGTGTCCATAAGAAGAATATAATTTCTGGAGCTTTATAGGAAAAGAAAGAGAAAGGTCCTACATGGCGTACTATGAATACAAGATTGCAATGGGACATCTGCGGTCACCACTCGCATCTCCCGCATTATAGGGGATTTAATAAGAATTACAGTAGGAGTACTCTTTTTAATGAGAAATATATAAAACGAACTAGTCGGAACGCTCAAAACGTAGAAAAATAAATCATATATACATCAATTATATAGCTCAATCGGCTATTTCATTTTGAAATTTCCATAGCACATTTAGTCAGAGTGAATGCTTTACGACGGAGCTGAGTCGAATAGATTAATAGAAAGCGCTCCCGGACACAGCGATCGCCTGAACAGCCTAAGTGCGTTTATAGATGAAAAAAGATATGAGAAAATAGAATATGTGTTCCTCTGACCGTGCGTTTGTACTGACGAAACATTCACAAAAACGTGTTTCAAATCTGTTTTGTGACGGTGTATAGAGATGTGTGCGCGATTTTTTAGCACAAATGATATGTCAAATATGTTTCTTCGACATGTTTCGATACTCTCACGTATTGAATGTTTTTAGCGCGTATCTACAGAAAATCTCAACCGACAACCCTTATACCCGCCTGTATCTAGCCCACGACTATTGCATCACAGGCGCGTCGACAACTGCTTATATAAATCCATACTCCATATCATTAACATAGACATTTGGAAAGCGAACCTAATACTGCGTAATACTCCGTAAGTAAAGCTGGCAGGCGGTTTGTCTCCACCGGAAACATACCACCTGCACGCTTTTTATTCACATCCGTTTACCTTTATAGGATTATTTTGCTTTGGTCAAACAGAAGTCTCTGTTGGGATAACGTAACGTAAACGTGCCCTTTTCACTTGCATATCTTAACATGAATGAAATAAGTTTTTTGAGTTCATTAAATATTTGTTTATAACTCTATTATCTAAAAGTAAAATCCACAGACAAAAACGAATTCGCGAGAAAAATATGTTGTTATATAATGTTTTAATTTCTTTTAAAACAGATTCGTATCCAATAATAATTTAGTAATTTACAAAGTAAACAGTGTACACATCGTTGGTCAAATTAACTGCGTTGATAGCAATACCCCCAAATACGGGATGAAGAGTTAATGAGAAATTTAAATGGACTTATAATTAAGTTAATTTTACTGAAATAGGCTTAAAACATTTTCATAGTACGATTCATTAAAGCGTATCTTATTATAAAATTGATTCTAAACGGAGTTACCGACAGTTCGATTGTCATTGCAACAATGAACTGTTACGGGAATATACCATTCGATGATTAAAAAAAAGTATTAAAATTTTCATTCAAATCATATTCAATAGTCAAAATAAGTAATAAACTATCAGGGCATCAATTATTTATTATCTTTATTGAAATTATTAGGTAACATACATAAATACGCCAAATTATGTTAAATCTTCTGAGAATTATTTATTAATTAGAATTTTTACGGTATAGGCTGACAAACGGGCAAGCGGCTCACCTGATGGTAAGTGATCACCGCCGTCCATGGACATTTTCAGTATTAAAGAACTGCAAATGCGTTGCCAGCCTTTAAGGAGGAGAATTTTCGAAAGAGGGTGGAAGGATGAGTGAGAGTAATAGGGGGGGGGGACCCCTCGGCGATGGAGAAAGAGGCAGCGAGGGGAATGCGGGAGGGAGGAAGAAAAGGGAGGGGGATGGGCCACCCGCCACCTCACTCACCAGACGAAACGCGGAAGCAAAAATACTTCCACTTTACGCCGATTTTCTGTGAGTTCGTGGTAGTTATCCGGTTCCAGCCGACCCATTCAGGAGCGGGAACAGCTGCGTGGCTTTACCACCGTAAAACATTTCACGATTAGTTAAATTATTTAAGACCAATATAAATAAAATTATAAATTTTGTCTATTGTATGCATTCAGCTTGTCAGTGGACTATAGTACGCTTAGTGAAATGCTTGGGAGTAAACGGAATAGCAACAGCGATGGATATTAAATACCAAACAAAATTAGATACGACTTTAGGAGTTGTTCTACTGTTGCCGATCTTACAGAACAATTTAACAGAGAAATTTGAAAATAAATTGAAAAAGGTAGGTGATGACGATTCAAACCCTTAATAATGATCGCTATTTTTTTAACATTTTTAATAATCAGTGATATACGTAATTTTTTTTCAGTTGCGAAACTTGGAGATGAATGCAGCTTGTTTTGATTGGTTAATAGTAGCCAGATCATACCAGGATTTTAAAAACGTTAACAAAGTATTAAACGCGACAGCCATTAGATTTAATGAGAATATTATTGTTGCTTACCACGATTATGGTGAGAAATATGAAAATGGGAAACTTGATCTTTGTGACGGAAACTTTATATACAAAACAAGAAGAAAAACTTTAACGGATAGAACGAGACTATCCAATAACGCTTCGCATTACGAATATGACTATAATCACAGTTTCGAACGATTGGAAACGTTGAAATTAAATAGTACTAATCGAAGTGGCAATACTAAAAAATCTTTGTTTGCGTCTAGTTCTTCGAATTATAATTATTCGAGATCTTTCCATATGCTTAATATCTCCCGTCTAAAAGAGGATTTTTCGTATTTAATTCGTCGGAAATTGAATAAGAGAGATAGAAATAATATGTATTTGTTTCAATACTTCAAAATTCGAATCAATACAACTCTGTACGGGACATTCCTAGGTATGAGTTTTAATTGAATACGTACGTTCTTCGTCTTCGTTTGAAATTTGTTTGATAACTGAGAGTATTATTTCTGTCTTGTGGAATATTTATTTAAGTTATCAAATATGGAATATCAAACAGTGACTGTGAATTGTTGTTTTGTTGTATCTGTGGAACCTAATTGTGGCTTTTACATAGATGGGATATTTTGAGACTTTCTTTTTAATTTTAATGGAAAATTCTTTGATTTTAATTAAAGCGATTGTATATTAATTTAAATTAAATATTATAATACAAATTTAAAAGCCTATATTAGCTTTGTACACAGTGAGCAGTCAAAATGGGCGGCGAGGTGCCGCCGTGCTGGATTCGTAGTTTATAACGAAATGTGGTTGTCTTTTCGGATAGACATTTTCTCTCAATCAAGTTAAGGTAAGGTTAGGTGAAACAAAGTAGAGAATGCGAAATATAAGGATATACGGAATTATATTCAATGAGAAAACCCACATTTTTTACACTTACCACGGAGGTACCACGAACTTACCTTAATTTGCTTAATATTTTAACTGGCCGTAGGGAGAAGTTTCAGTAAGTAAAAATACTAGAGCTTAGTAATAATATTTTATCTCTTTTGTTAGTTTGTTTTTAATAATAATTATGATACAAGACGCCCCTTGTGTATAAGCAATGTGGTTAGTGTTGTTTTTTTTAGTGTGATTTGTTGTCACTGTTCAACTTACTGAAGAATGATGTAGAGCCTTTTAAGATGGATCACTTATGAGGTAGTACGAAAACCACCATGGCCGAGCAGTTAGCTTGTTTTTAATATTAATATCAGGCATTTCCGTGGTATATGAATTAAGTTTTGGTGCAAATAAAGTATGACAATTTATTTAATCTACTAGCTGTCATAAGTCGAAGGTGTGAATTGTTGTTATAAAATGAAACTTTTATTATTCACAAATAGGATGACTTAAAAAATTACAACATTAAATAGTTATTAGGAGTGATAAATATTTTATGATCTTAGTTTTACTATTTCTACAAAAAAAAAAAAGAGTTTTGTTTCTTCTTCGGTGGTCAGAGGTGGGGCAAAGTTGAGTTGTTTATAGTCGAGTATAAAAGAGTAATGGTTGTCATTGGAGGGAATCCTCTTGGCTTCTGAGACTGAATACGACACGTTATGCACAGACGCAGGGGCCACCTGTCGGTGATATAGGACCAGTGACTAATACTAATGTGTTTTCTGAATTGATCCATACGCTTTTACATATATTGCAACCGAAAGTTCTGTTGTCCCAAGCTGTTTACTGTATGGTAGTGATTGAGTTCAACACTACACATCTTTAAAAATAAATGTTTGTATGTTTGAGTGCTTAAATCATAGGCCAACAGGGGCCGTACTGCCCATTAGTAGGGAAATTAGGATTCAATTAATTTTTAATTTGTAATTTTAAATTGATAATGGAGAGACACACAAAATTGGCAAATAAATATATAAGGAGGCGTTGGAATATTTTTCATGTAGAAGTAGTCCATAACCTATGGCCTAGATCGTCTGCGAAGTTTTCTAGTTCAGAAAAAAAGTAAAACTCAAACCCATTCTTTTACTTGGTGCTGTAAAAGCAGTTGGGTTCTGCATGGTGGTGAAATTAAAGTAATTTACGAATTTAATTTCGTTTTTGTTTTGTCTCGATTTCGCGGCGTTTCAAATAAGTTTGCAGTGTACACGATATATATATGTTGAATATTTCAGGTATGTGGAACAGAGAGCTCACGATGTCTCTCGTTGCTCCACCTTATCCAGTAGAAGCGCGTAAATTTATGGGAGAAGAGCTTATATTCGGTCTGTGCAACTCCACAAAGGATTGTATTGGTTTGTCTGAAGAAGACGTACCGCTATCTCCATCGTCATTAGACGATGTCCTTAGTATCTTAACTATGCATTTTAATGCGAAGTTAGTATTCACATATTAGGTCCTAACATATGAAATTAGCGTATTGTCGAACTGGCCAATTTAGTCTTAAATATCTGGCGTTTGGTTCGAAATTCGAAATAAAAATTTACTTCAAGTTTAGGCCTCCGTATTTCGGTTTCGAATTCGATTCTCATGTTTTCGCATCATTTGTTTGTAATTTTTAGTAATTTGACGTAAGTGTTAACGGAGTTCTAAAAAGTGATTAATCAGCTTTAAGCGCATCCGCCAGTCATCTGTATAAACTATATATAAATAAACTTTTTACTGCTTTAATGTACTGCATTTTTAATGTGAGCGAATACCTTATTCGACGAAGAGCAATAACGGAAGAATTTAATATCTATAAAATATTTCAACTTCGTAAATTCTACGTAATATTTTTAATATAATATTTACTTTAGACTCCAACAAAAGTTTAACATGATTGTCGTACGTTTATTGAGAAATGCTCTTTCTGAAAAACCGGCTTAACCGCATCCTATGGTAAAATATTTTAGCTTTTTCTTTTATTACTGTTGATGGTGTTCCTTTAATAGCAGGAGGTGTCAGGGGTCGCGGGCGAGGCTCTAAACGGACGGAGCTAAGTCGAGTGTATGAGTGCGATATAAAAAAAAAAAAACTAAATCTAAAAGGTTTCTAACCGACAAAACATTTTTTTGCGTTGCTTTTCTTTCTGACAGTTAGTAGTTAAGATGTAACCAATTAATAGGAAATTAAAAAAAAGTGTCTAGGCAAATCTCTATGATATTCTTAATTTGTTTTTTTGCTATAAGTTCAGATATGCGTCACAACGTATGTATAAAATTGAAACATCGGCTGATTATCAAATAATCTTTTTTTTTGTGAATAGCTGACACATCTTATATTTTCAGATCTTCTGTGCGATATTACAATAAACTTGGATTCCGAACATACGAGGGCGCATGGACTGGAATGTTAGGGGCTCTAATAGACAATAATATAGATGTAGCTCTAGAACTTGTTGCATCACACTCTTCCCAACATCAAGATATCGATTTCATCTTTCCTATAGCAGAAACGATGTAAGGTTTTATTCATATAAGTTATTTTATGTTTTTACTCTTAACTGTTTAGTTTTTTGTTGTGAATATGAGTAAACAAAAGCCTTATTGTTTCATTAACGCAGTAAGCTTGAAGCCACTGATGACAAAAACATGAAGTTTTTTTTTTTTAATATTAAGCCTTGAATGATTTAATAGGCAGATAAGTTACAGTTATTTAAGTGAAGAATAATGACGAGCCAAGGAGATTAAACAATTAAAACTATTGCCGTTATGATCGTTTACACCTTCCGTTATTGAAATTTTATTTGTGAATTAGATAAGAGATATAAAATATAAAAACACTAGATCCTGCCCATGTATTCTTATTACGTGGATTACGCTTGCGTGGATTATATGAAATAGTAACAAATGTTACTATTTCTTATAATCCACGCAAGCGGATAATGATTTATCATGATGATATTACATGAAATAAAGCCAAACCTATAATATGGTAAAAACACCTGTTATCGCGGTAAATCGCAGTAGTATAGCATAAGAGCAAAATATTACGGAAGCATAATTATTTTCGGAAGCCGTATATATTTTTTTTACTTTATGTAGAGTTAATATTTTGCTGTGTTATTTATATTTTACAAAGTTTTTTTTGTAGCTTTTATATATTAACTTTATTATCATTATTATTATCACCTTTATTAGTACAATATCTTAAAAAATCAAATTAAGTTGGGCACAAATTAATTTTTTCTGACATAATACGACGAACAACAGAATAGAGTACAAGGTTTTACTGTTGAAACGGCTGTGAACAAGACCAGCCTGCAGCAGGTGTAACCATCACTTTGATATCACCGACTGAGGACGCAATAGTCTGTGGCGGAGTGGCTAAAAAGAAAAGAAAGGAAAAGGAGGAGTAAGGGAGATTAGGGGAACAAGCTTGTAGTTTGCAGCTAGGGTGGCATCGATTTCTATCCCATTTCCTCTTCCCCAGAACGTCACCACTTATTTCTCTAAAAGCAATAGCATCAGGGCAGTAGCATCAGGGTGCAATTAGGTCTTAATTGATTCCGATTTTGCATACCACTGGAGGTGCTTTTACCTTATAACAAAAACATTTTCGCTATCAAATCTAAAACTAGTAGTAGACTTGTGATTGATAAGGTCAACTCACTTGATCAAAATTTACCTGTTTCAATCCCCGTGGAATATTCCACCGACCGTAGATCATTATTGAACTGTTTGTCAAAAATAAAACCTGGAAACTGTAGAACCTCGTATTATACGAGTAGCTTACGTTGTCACGTGTCACGTTTTGTCTGTTTCTCACGAGACTGCGGAATTGTGTCAACTCCCTATATCCATTATATTAAGAAAATAAGAGATGAGGTTTGTTCTTTTTAATATGGGATACTAATAAAAGTAAAATTTAATTGTAGGTTCAATATCTATATTCACGATCAAGAAACATCAGCTGTACGAGACATTTTCCTGGCACCCTTTAGCCCCCGCTTACTTGGTTGCGTCTTTGCCATTACATTAGCATTTGCTATAGCTATTTTACTTATAAGCAAATTGACACCCTCTTCGAACGGGTGGTCCATGGCATTATCCGAAGCTTTTCTCTGGTCTATTGGAGTTCTTTGTCAACAAGGTGGGAATCTTCATTATATATAATTTATTTGTATACATTTCTATTTGATCAATTTTACATGGGTTTTCATGAACGAGGACCGTATTGGTTTCATATCTCTTAATTTCACCTTTGCAGTATGCTATGTTAGACGTTTTTATAGTATGGCAATTATGCGCGGATCGCGCAACGTATTTTAATATTATTCCGAATGCTTACTATGTACACAATATATACGCTTTACTACTGATCTGATATAACTTATTCTCACTCATTCTTTAGAAAAAGATACATCGGTCATATTTCAAGAAGATATTAGTTGAGTTGACCAATGTACAATGCAGCTCAATAAAATATTATTTACACAGGAACACCATTCTTGCATGCTGATGTCATGTGATGGAAGTGAAACTATAGAACCTTTTATAAACTTTAATAATTTATTTTCAGGTAGCTCCAGTACTCCTTTGAACCCGTCAGCTAGGGTTTTGCTAATAGTTTGTCTTCTATTTGCATTGGTTACGTATAATTCATATGCGGCCTTCATCACATCGGTGTTATCTGTAAGGGTTGCCAGCGTCGACACGGTGACTGCTGTTCTAGAATCGCCTAACCTGAAAATCGGGTACATAAAGAATGGTCCGGATCAAATGTATCTCATGGTTTGTTATAAATTTTACTTAATAAATAAAAATTATGTAAAAATATAGTTTAAATTGGACATAAAACTTGTAGCAAGGATGTTTACAAATATTGGAGTGAGCAAGATGTATCATATGGCGCAAAGTACACATTTTATGCGTACACATATAAGCATACATTCGTATAAGCGAAGAACATTTTGGGTTATATGACAAAGATATCCTAATAGAGTAAGAGATTGACCCTTAAGAGCGTATTGTTCAAAGAGTTCATGAAATAATAGAGTTGTATGAAGCATTATGGCCGCGCTGATCTAACGCAATTAGATCATCGCGGCCATAATAAAAATGTATTCTTTGAAAAATAATAAAGGTTTTATAATAAATAGCCTTTGCTACATAAGTAGGTCCATGTTAGACGTGAAAGTACCACGGCATCATAAAAAATACAAAGTAAAACAGATTCACTGAAAGATCTTAAGATCATTAAATCATCGATTATCGGATTAAATTAAATTAACGGATTAACTTTATGAGGTGGGCAAGATAAAACTAGAGTGTAAACCTTTTTGAGCTGTCAATGCTTCATCGTTGTTTTCTCCCGATAATTGATGTATCTGTCAGGAATAGAAACGACAGTAAATCGCAATAAACTTCTTAAAACAGTTATATTATAACAGATAAATCTAACGAAATCTAACCAAATAGTTTTAATCGTTAGCAATGTTTTAAAGATATATGGTGTTTGAAAAAAAATATCTTTCAGTCAACAAAAGATGCGCAATTAAATGCATTCTATATACGAGGTTATTTGGAGGCCGAGAATTTGGTGACGTCAGCTGAAGAAGGACTGCTACGGGCAGCAAAATATGATTACGCATTCTTTTCCGAACAGCGGTCGGCGCGTATCACTCTTAGGTATTTTTTCTTGTGTTTTATATACATATTTAAATTTACGAACAGCAATACATGTTTTACACAATAGACCTCATAGCCGGGACAGCCAAAGCAGCATTAAATGTTAAAAAACATACTTTTCAAGGCAAAAATCTCTAGGGAAGTTAAGAAACGCACTATAAAGACCCATATATGGAGCATTGCTTTATAATGAAACGAGACATGGACATTAACCCAAAATATAGGGAAAGACTGGAGTCATTTCAAATGTGGTGCTGGAGGCGTACGAAGAGAATTAGTTGGACAGAATAGAAGAGCAATGAAGAAGTTTTGCATCTAGTGGAAGAAAGTAGGACACTGCTAAATACTTTAAAAGTTAGGAGAGAGATGTTCGGACTATTCATACGATACGAAAATTGATATATATATATATATATATATATAAAGACCATTGCAGAAGGACAGATAGAAGTAGACGAAATGGGGTAGAGAAAGGCCAAAAAGAGCTTATGTTGACCAACTAAAGGAAAATGCCAATGTCGGGACGTATAAGGAGTTGAAGAGGATGGCGGAGGATAGGGACAAGTGGAAGGAGCTCCATTAACAAGTTTAAGAAAAAATACATATTTTATAGGTTTTCTTATAAACATATCTTTATATAAAACTGATGTATAAGATTAGTAAGCAGGACATTTTAATACATTAAAGATACCTAAAAAGAAAAATGGTGCAATCTACACCAACTTAGATCAATAAAAGCAGTGTTAAGTGGAAAGCAAATAGATGTTTTATAGTGATAGATTTCTTTCTGGCTCGTTGGCCGAGTTTGATTTTAATTATGTCATTATAAGTTTATTACAGAAGTAAGTTAAAACAAATGACCAGTCTTAATAACGTCACTCCTCTTATAAAAACGGGGAAACAGTTCTGATTGACTTATGATAACCCGATTAAACAGTTAGTTATTTCCGTAAACATGACAACACAGTTCTTTCCATTCCATGACAAAACAGTTAAATCTTTGACAAGTGAACTGTACGATTCTTTGGTGGTTCAATTTAAAATGCTGCTAAATGCTAGTATGGAAATTTGTACGAAATCATAAAAATTCTTAGAATTTTTTAGTTTTTATTGGGATTAGGAGGCAAACGAGCAAGCGGCTCACCTGCTCATCAAGGGATCTGCTACATCTTGGGATTAATGCGTTGTAAAGGCTAACAAAAACTCTCTACGGAGAATAAGTACAATAACATAAGTGTAATATATAATTAGTAAAATAAAATATTTAAGCATTTTTTGTTTAAAATATACATTATAACGAGAGAAGCCAGAATCACACGTGTGCCAAATGAGGAGAATAAGACGGATGTGGAGAGTCATTATTCTTTTTGCCAAAAACTCACGAGTCAGTGTCGATGTGTGGTGTGATATGACGAAGTTTACCAGGCGAAGTCGTACACTATTATAACAGTGAAACTACTGCTATAGCGGAACCTTATTTTCAATCCCGTAAAAAAATTATTTTTTTTTATAAAAAATATTACTCTTATCTCAAAAGTATCTCGTAAAAACGAATCGTGTAAGTAGAAAGAAATGAAAGTATACTAAGAATTTTGTTTTTGATCAATCTTTTTTCAAAGTTTGTATCTTCAAGGATTTAAGCAGTTACTTTAAAAGAATTTTTTCCATTGATAATCTTTTATTTCTTGAGTTTCATTTTATTTTATAGGTCGTTGAGTCAGGCGCGTGGCCGGTGCTCTCTGCGAGAATTGGCAGTGCCTTCCACACGAGCTCACCTGGCCTTTCCATTACGACGAGGTTCGCCATACGCCCGACGTGTTTTAGTCAGGTAATTTCTTGTACGAGGCTAGAGTGAACTAACTGGTGGTTCATGGAATGGAAGTTATTTCGCCCATCCAACGCGTGAAGAGTTGAAGGCGTTCTGCCAACCGCAAAAAAAAAAGGGCGCTATATATATTATGTATTTAATCAAATATAAGCGTTTGATAGACGCTCTCTTTTATAAAATAATAAAGTAGGTACAAGTTCAAGTTCAAGTCAACAAAATTATCAAATCTACAATATATCAATCGTTATCAGCTAGAAACTGTTTTATATTATAAAGAATCTCATGTTTTATCCCAAATAAAAACCAGCAACCGAGAAAAGAAAAAGAAAGATTATAGCGAGGACGCTTCCAAAATTTCTGTATTTTTACTTTATGATTGTTTCATAGCTTGCTGCAGCTGCGTGGTGCTGGAGTGTTGGCAAGGTTGGACGACATGCTTGTACCCGAAATGCCCAAATGCGCACCTTTACCCCGTTTCACTTCCGCTAGGGCGATAGATGTACACTCTGCCCTCATACTATTTCTGATTGGATTGATTTCAGCAACACTTATTGGTAAGCTGTTTTCTGAGGCTTAGTAAATTTTATAGTTTTATAATCAAGCTAAATCTTGACTTATCGGTGATATAATATAATATGGTAAAACATTAATATCGATGTCAAAAGGAATAAATCTAAATTGGTATTGGTATGGATTAAATCACGTGAAAAAGCCAGACTACAGCTCCTATGTACGAATTACACATCCTAGCTTCAGGGCGATTTCCGGCGTCCGGTTCGGTCTCGGTTAACATGCCTCATAACCGGCAATCATATATTTTACATTAATGTACCCATGACCATACAAAGTAGAGGAAGAATTAGTCGGCCAGTAGCCTAGGGGATTTAAAACTCATGAAAAACAATAGTATCGTATATTCGTATAATAATAATAATGTTATCAACCATACCTTGGTATTAAAATCAAATTAAATCGAAATATACTTATTCAAATAGGCCTTTACAAGCACTTACGGATCGTCATGTTTACATCTCAGTTCTTGAGGAAGCTACCACCTGCTCGGAATGCAGTTCTGTTGAGAAGAGCCGGCGAGAAACTCAACAGTTGCTTTTTTAAAATATCGTTACAATATCCATTTATTCAATAAAAGCTATCCCACATACGATATGTATTTATGATATTATAATCCTTATTATTTATATTAATGCTTATCATAAATGCAAATGTGTGATTGATAGGACATCGGTTCCTTCCTCTTTCGCGTGAAAATTGAGTCGCGTCATTAAATTATCAGTATTCTAAAATGACAGACACTTAAAAATATTGGTTTTTCTCTGAAATCAAACGACGTCAATAATTACAAAAATAACGAAAACTTCTGTTTAAATAAGAGAATGATGACTTTTCATCTAAATCATTTTTACTGATCATGATTTGCACAAAGATTTTATAAATCCTAACAAAATACTGTAAATAAATAATAAGGGTCCAGGTATAACAAAATTTACACTTTAGTTTTCATTTGTAGGTGTTGCTGAGTATCTTTGGAGCAAACGCTGTCAGCTACGAAAATCTTTTATTAGGTATTGCACATGTTTCCAGAATACATTTAATTAAATTTCGGCATTTTCTGTAAAACTAAAGTAGTTCGGTTTGATAAAATGAATTTTTTGATGTGAATGAATTTGTTTCACACTGTTTCACGTAATGATTATAAACTTGTCTATAATGTTTTATAAATTGGTAAATAGTCTTTTAAAGCGTCTATTTATTTAGATAATTTTAACTAATTTAATATTGCCAGTTTCAGAGAAGAGAATAGTTAACTGCGCTGTAACATACAAAATATAGTTGTTTTATACTTTTCTTTATTCATTCAAATGAGTATCTTCTTTTCTTGTTTATGCATTTAAATGTATATAAATACTAGTTGGTGTATAAAGATTTAATCTTAATCTTATGGATAAAGATTTAAGGATAACTAAGCACATACTAGTTTTTATATAAAAAATAAAATAATAAATAAGTTATAGTTTCCATTTAAAATAGAATCCTATCTCAGATAGTGGTCTTCAGGAAGTCGTTGTAGTTTGGTGGCCTCTTTTAAGCATATGCTTAATGGCTTTTTGGTCTTCACGGCTTCAGCCATTGCCAATTGGACTGCATTCGATTCGATTGTACGCAGGTCTTTCGCTAGTCCAAGCGCTGCCCACACTCGGATGAAAGTAGTACTGCAGCCCGAATCTGTGCAAAAATAATTCGTTATATGACAGATGAAAAAATAAGTACTGCAGCCACATTAAAAAATAGTCACCATTTCATATATATAACGAAGATTTAAATGTCATGAACACATGCTATCAATCAGTAGCGTATAAAACTAGATGGCCTAACCATTTAGTTTTATATGAAATATTAACTTGTAATATAAATGTAATATAAATTTTAACTTGTAATGGTAATTACTTAACGGGGTGTTTTTTTATTTACTAATATGGAATTATTTTTTTAATCGTATGCATAGGGATTACCATAACGTATTCCACATCGAATGAAATGTGTGTTACAAATTGTGTCATAATAAAAAATATTACGTTGTAAACTCACCATATGTCCCATATTCTCCTGATTTGTAATCGTAGGGATTGAGATAGTGGTAATGGGGCCAAAACGATCTATTGAGGAAGAACACTACGTTGGAGTCCGGCGGGTATCTGTAATTAATAATATTCTTAGATGTGACACGTACATAATATGCTTTAAAAGATTTTTTTTTAAATATAGTGTGCTCATTATTAATAAATAGAATTTATTATTAATATAGGATATTTTTTTTTCGACATATCTACCTTATAGTTGTGAAATATCGAAATAGACATATTATTTCTTGAACAAGCAAATATAAGGATACATTTACGAGTATTAACGTAAAGAGCAGGCATTTAAAGGACGTCTTGTATTATATTATTGTTGTTAAATTTACATTTATTTTTGTTATTGGATTTTTCTTAGTTAATTTTACCAATGATTAAAGAGCCATAATGTGATATATCTGTATGTAAAATAAATAAAATAAAAAATCAAATCAAATCATACAAAACTATGTAGAGAAAAATTGTAACAAATTTTATGGCTACTGCCATAAACATTCCATTTGTCAAACGGAGTCTTTAAAAGAAGAATTGATGAAAAAATTACTCTTAAGTAAGAGTCAATTTTATATCAAGACTAATTGTCGTTTTTATTTTTTTTAAAAACGCTGCCATCATTGTTACATACATAATAAATATTTATTTATACGAACTACAAGTGTTTCGAACGGAACCGGACAAATTGTCTGGGGTGGGAGTCGAACCCACGACCTACGACGCCGAAGCCAACAGCTTAGCAACTGCACAAATGGATCGTTTCTCTGTGTTGCCGTTGTATTTCAAAGAAGCTGTTCAAATTATGAAAAATCAACAAAAGTTTTCAATACTGACTTCTCACCGGGAGAAAGCCCCCATATACAGAAGCCACTTTCAACAAGCCATGCCGCGTGGAGGACTATGGCATAGCGAAGGAATCCGATGACAAAAACGGAAGCCAGGACCGTATCGTCCCAATACTCAAGTGGTGCATTCAGGGGCAGTAGAAGAAATAAAACGCCGTATAAAATCCAGTAGAAACTGAAAATGATTATGTAATTTTGTCACCCTTGTATGAACACTTTAGGAACACATTTAATTTAGTTTGAGCTAGTAAGTAACCTCCTGTTTTAAACCAAGACGTATCTTTAATAAGGTAGTATAATGTATTAATAAGACAGTTCAAAGACAGAGTCGTACTTAACCCTTAGCATATATATTTGTTTGGCTAGTACAGGTTTATAACAGAGGAATAATGTTGCTATTGTATAAAAATAGCTATTTATTAGGCAGACAAGAAGTTAGAATTTTACTTCATTCAATTAATAAACCAACGTCTTCGATCGTGTCAAAAATTTTAGGCCGGCAATGCATTTGCAAGTTTTTGATGTTACAGATGTCCGTGGGCGGCTGCCATCGATTACCATCAGGTGAGCCGCTTGCTCGTTTGTCTCCTAATTCCGATAAAAAAAAGTGTCAAAGCATTTTTTAAACTGTATTTATCTATACCTCTATTTTTAATGACTAAAATATCTAAAATTTAAAGTATAATAGCACATTTATAGATAAACTAAAATGCGAAATGTGTGAATAGTTCACTTTTAGTAAATTTGGAATTAAGTTTTTTTTATGTATTAGGCTGACAAACGAGCAAGCGGCTTACCTGAAGGCAAGTAGTTATCACTGCCCATGGACATTTGTGTCAAGGAACTTGCAAATGCGTTACCGGCCTTTAAGAGAGCAGAGAGCATACGCCCACGCTCTCTTCTTGAAGGTTCCAATGCGTAACTAGCCTTTAAGGGGGGAATTTTTGAAAGAGGGTGGAAGGAGAAGTAACAGGGCGGAAGGAGGAGAGAAGTAGCGAAGGGGATGGAGGAATAGGTAGGGAGAGGAGTGAAAGAGGGAGGAAGGAAAGGGGGGTGGGCCACCGATCACCTCACTCCCCGGACGAAACACTTCCACTTTACGTCAAATTTCTGTGAGGTCATGGTACTTATCCGGTTCGAGCCGGCTTATTAAGCGACGGGAGCAGCTGCGTGGCCCTACCGCAGTAGAATAACCTTGTGCTATAAATAGGATAGGGTGCTTACTTCTTCTGAAACATCACTATAGAATCCTTCTCAATATCGGACATATCAATCTGATCTTTCAGTTTCTCTTGATAGGGACTAAGATTTCTTAGCCTTGTCAGGATGTGGGCATACAAAAAGCCCTTTCTGGGGTCGTATGGATCGAAATCGGTGTCGAAAAGCGAATGGTGTAGTCTATGATGCTGGACCCAACTGTAAATAGATCCCTGAAAATAATTAAAATATAAAAATGTTGAAAGATAAATTTACTATGATTTATTAATTTCGCGTCATTTCGAATATTAACGATTTTATTGTTATTATATAATTTTCACGACATGCAATCATTTATAGATAATAAGGAGCCATATATATAATTGGATTATTTTGGGAACGATTGGAAGTGACATGGTAGATGTAATGTGTGTGTAATTCATTAATTTTATAAACAGAATTTGAATGTCAACGTTTACAAATTCATAGTTAAGTGAATCAATCACATCACATTATATTCTATTTTTAACCAACTTCAGAAGGAGGAAATTTTAAATTCTTCCGAAATATTTATAAGAAAGGTTACTGAGGTTGAATTACCTGTCCCGCTAAGGTCTGCAGGATCATTAAGATGAACCTCAGTTCCTTATTAGCAGTATAGGTTCGGTGCGCCCATAGTCTATGAGCTCCTGCGTTAACTCCCAATATCGCGAGTGATGAAAGGGTAATCACTGTAATGTTGAAGTTTTTAAGACATATTTTAATAGATGGACACTATCTATTAAACAATACAGAACAAATGGCACAATAAGTACGTCAATCAAATACAATGTAGTGTTACACTGCGTAAATGTAAAGAGATGAAACTTTCATCTCCTGACGGAAATTTATGTGAATGATATTAACACTATTTGGACCAAAGATGATAAAATACACCTTTAGAAATTTTATTTTATTTTCGAAGTTTATAAATTTTTTTCTTAACTAATTTTTTGAATTTTTGTAATACAAACTATTGAATTATTCTGCGATAAGCCTTTAATACATCGCAAATCTAAATATATGAATATGGTGCATAAGTATACATACACAAAACCGTGGTAGAAATAGTTTTAACGATGTTTTTAATAACATTAATTCAATTATAGTCTACTTAATCAGGAGTAACATTCTTATAATCAAGATTTGATTTAAACATTTACTACATAATATTATAACGTCGAACGAACATTTAACTATTATAATTTAAATTGTTGTCTCCTTAAATCTCCTATAAAATAATTTAACCATTTTATTGACATTTTAAGTTTATTATATAGCAAAACTGCTCATAGGTAAATAACGTTTTATTTTAATGTATTTATTTTGTTTCTGTTATCTTTTGGTTGGTGAAATAAAAAAAACTACACAGACAGATTAGGTGATAAGGTTGCCAAGCGAATATATTATTTAATATATTGTTGTACATTTTCGTAGCATTGGCAACATAGTAGTTGGTGAAAACGTGCTGATTATTACATTTTGTGTTAAGAAAATCTATTAATATTTCCCTATGTGCTAAACTTGTTTACACTGGCTAGAAATTAACCACTTTAGACGTTATGCACTCCGATCTATTTCAAATATAACATTTCATTATTAATTTAATGAATTCAATCGTTATTTACTAATATTTGAATATTTTGCGTAACATTTTCTGGGTTTTATTAAAGGTTATGGTTAACTATGAGTTTCTTACATTATTTGTATATAGAGTATGAGTGTAAATAAAACAGAAGGTTCTAAGAAGTATTCAACAAGCAGTTCTTTTAATTTGGTTAGATAAATGAAGCAAGATATCTGTTATGATGTTAGATTAGGTAAAGATATTGTAGAGGATGTATAAAACGTATAAAACAGCACCCCATGGACAGAGAGTTAGTGTTTCTTTAAAAAATGTTCGACAATACAATAGCGTAATATTTATGAAATATCTTTTTTTCCTTCAAATTCAGGGTTTGTATTTACATTTGGGGAGTAAACCTAAGAAATCCGATGTAAACATTCTAACAATACACATGTTTACGTATCAGATATATTCGTATATCTTATATTGCATATGAATGACCCAGACTGATATAGTGATTTGTTATGATTACGGGTAAACATTCAAGTTAGAATAAAACATATAATTTAAAACCAATTCACAAATATGTGTGCGTTTTTAAGCTGCTTTTTATCCAACCAAATTTCTTAATTATATTTCACAACGTTAAAAGCAAATTAATATACAACAAATAATATTAATAAATACACAGTAAAATCAAATATCCCAATCACTAGCGAATGTTCTGATAAATGAAATATTTGATAATTTTGTTGCAGAGAATTATTGCAAACAAGTCATTTGTCGTATTACGTAAACACCAACAATTTGATTGAAATACGCAAACTCACGTAATATCACTGTCATCCACTTGACTTCGAAAAACAGCAGCCATATACCATAAAGGGAGAGTAGATGTATATGTATGAAGAACAATACAGTTGGCCAGTTGGACTCCCGACTCTTGCTTAATTTCGACAGATCCTCCGTCGCGACACCGTTTTTCGATTCATCCGTGATCTCCGTCATTATCACTGTTACATGCGACAGAAAAACGATTCATATTTTAATATAAAAATTGTTGTTAAATAGAAAAGAAATAACTTTATAACTGACATAATGAAACAACGTTTAATTAAGTCGTAACAGTCAGCTATATTCTCTATTTCTCACCTTGATAGTTTTCCCATGAACGTAAAAAACCAAGCAGGTGGTGGTATTGTGAATTGACAATGTTTTCTTTCACTTTTGGAGATACTTAAGTAGATAGTAGATATACGTTATCATTCTACTTATATTAAGCAACGTCACAGTTTAAATGAAATCGGATGCGTCGTTTTGCCATTGACAGTTTGTAATATACTGACGCATGACGTTGCATTTATGCTTAGTACCTTTAAGTTCTCATGCACTCAAGTTACTACTTATGTGGATTGCGGCACACGCGGGTGCTCAGTGTCATTGCATTGGACACTTATTGTACATAACCTATATAGTTCAGCACGTTCGGATAAAAAATCATTGGTACTTTCATAATACGTTACTGCATACAAAAGTGGTAGTGACTAACTCAGTAAGTAACTCATCTAGAAACTGTATATCGACAGTAGAAATCGATTTGGTCCTATCACAAATCATCCAACTTTTCACTACAGCCAAACAATTATTTTAAAAATTTATAACGATAGAAAGTTTAGAACATAACGTTCCCATATATGTATTATCTTTCTTTAATTTAACCTTATTTGACACAGTTAACTGGAATATCCCTATATCGTCGATATAATAACATTTTTTTAACTGAAGCTACATATATCTAATGTTTAATTTTGATCTTTATGTATAATGTTTTAAGCAATATAATAATTGTGCTTCCGCATTTCGTCCCGTGAGTGAGGTGGCCGGTGGCCCATCCCCCTCC